>CM077153.1:299853343-299978343 GCA_039583875.1 Platanthera guangdongensis
GAATAAGGATATCAAAGCCGACCTCTGTGGCCGGCAATATTGCGGGTTGCGTGCTTCTCTGCCTTCGGCGCCAAGGGCAAGGGTCGATCTAGGTCTACATCGTCGCACCCATCTAACTAGGAACCGCCGACCTCCAACTTCTTCCTCCGAGGCTGCCGGCGTTCAGATCTGGGAGGAAGAACTGCCGCCTGTACAGATCCACCGCCAGACATCCAGAGCTATCAGTGAAGTCGATCCAGTTTGCTCTTCAGTGGTAGCCGTGTTCTCTTCCGGCAGATTCAGTGTTAGGGTTTGCAAGCAAGTGAAGGGATGAGGAACTCCAGCTTCTCCTCTCCAGTGCCCATGAACAAATTAGAGAAGTTCACGGCCACAGAGTTCGACGACTGGAAGTTGAACACCCAGTTCGGGATGAAGTACCTGAACGTCTTCTACACCATCAAGACTGCTCGTGCTGACGTTGCTGGGACTGAAGACGAGACACATTGGATCGAAGACAAGGACTTCTGCAGGGATTACTTGCTGAACTGCCTCTCCTCCAGCCTAGCCAAGAACTACATCAAGATGCAGTCTGCTAAAGAGATCTGGGAGGCACTGGAGGAGCACTTCAAACAGGAGTAGGACCTCTCAAAGGCTCATCTGGTGGACAAATTCCACTCCTTCAGCTTCGACGAGGAGAAAGTCATTCTCCCTCACGTATCGGAATTTGAAAATTTAGTTGATTCCTTGCATAGCGAGTCTATTAGTCTGCCCGATAGCTTTGTTGCGGGCACGATTGTGTATAAGTTGCCCTCCTCGTGGTACAATTTCAAAACGGAAATGTACCGCAAAAAGATGCAGGTTGGTCTGAATGACCTCAAGCGTTTCATACGCATTGAGGACGAGAATAGGACGAAGCACACCTTGGAAGCTGTTGGCAAGCAGAAGGTTGCTGCCAACATGATTTCAAGCTCTAAGCGTGCTCCTCCCCCTCACAAGACCAAAACGTCTCGTAGTAGCCCCCAGGTTGCAGGACCGAGTAGACCCTATAAAAAATTTAAGGGTTAATGTTTTAACTACAACAAGTGGGGACACTGCGCATCTGACTGCAAGTTACCGAGGAAGAAGAAAACTAGAGCACCACAATAAGGCAACCAGGCTCATCTGGTTAGCCAAGCTGAGCCATCCGACTTTGTTGCCATGGTCGGACACACGCAGGCCAGCACGGAGTTGTTCCTGGATTCTGGGGCAACGTGTCACGTTTGCAATAATGCTAATCTTTTGACAGAGCTGAAGAATGCAAAAGAATCAGTGACCGTGACAATGGAGGAACAGCTGACGTATTGAAGGTGGGGAACGCAACTCTAATGCTCTCCTCAGGTAAGTCTTTAATTTTAAAAAATGAAAAATTTATTCCTTCTTTATCTGTTAACTTAGTGTCTATAAGTTTATTGTGTGATGCCGGTATGTCAGTTAACTTCTGTAGTGGTAGTGTGACTCTGTCAGTTAACTCTCACTACTTTGGGTATGCTTACGTCCAAAATAGGTTGTACCGTCTGAGTCTAGTAAATGAGGTAGTGCAACAAGTTCAATTGAACTTAGTTAGCCCTAGGACTCTACATGAACGACTAGGACACGTAAACTACAGGAAAATGTTCTAAGTAGCTAGAACTCACAAGATCACATTAGACACTAAGTTTCCTCTTGTAAAATATGAAGTGTGTGCTCAGACTAAGATCACTAGGAAACCTTTTGGCACGGCTACTAGGATCACAACACCTCTTGATCTTATACATTCCGATATTTGTGACTTTAAGAGTTTTGTCACTAGAGGTGGAAGGAAGTATATGATCACGTTCATAGATGACTGCACAAGGTTTTGTCATATTTCGTTGCTAAAAACTAAAGACGAAGCATTTGAAAAGTTTTGCCTTTTCAAAACCAGGGTTAAAAACCAATTAAGCATGAAAAAAAGAGATTTAGGAGTGATAGAGGATGAGAATATATGTCCAGTGAGTTCAGATGCTTTCTTGCTTCACAGGGCATCATAGCAGAAACCACTGCTCCTTACTTCCCTCAATCTAATGGTATAGCCGAGCGCAAGAATAGAACGTTAACAGAGATGTTGAACTCTATGATGCTCACTGCAGGCATGCCTTCCGCTTATTGGGGAGAAGCAGTCTTGACTGCGAATCACATTCTGAATAAGGTTCCTCATGCTAAGTTAGAGGTTACACCCTACGAGCTTTGGTTTAAGAGACCCCCGTCTTTAACTAGACTTAAGATCTGGGGCTGTATAGCCTATGTCAGGGTTCCTGACCCTAGACGGTCTAAGGTTGGACCTAGGACCAATACATGCGTCTACTTAGGTTGTGCTGAAGATAGTGCTACAGATAGGTTCCTTGATATTTCTAATAATATCATAATAGAATCTAGGGATGCAGTGTTCTTCGAGGATAAATTTCTCAAATATAAGAACTTACGATCTCAGGTATGCAAGCAACTATTACTGAGGAAGATCCTGAATCAGTACCGAGCACCTCCTATTCCGTTCCGGTAGATAACTCTGGCCTAGAGTCTAGGAGGACTTTAGTGAGAGAGAGAACCCCCAGAACCTTCGGTAGTGATTTTGTCACTTACCACATTGAGGATGATCCATCTACCTTTAAGGAAGCGATGAGATCAAGGGATTCCCTACTCTGGAAAGAAGCCATTGAGGATGAGATGAACTCTCTCCTTCAGAACGACACCTAGACGTTAGTTGATAAGCCAAAAGGGGCTAAAACTGTAGGGTTCAAGTGGGTTCTGAAAAAGAAGCTTAATCCTGATGGTAACGTAGCTAAGTATAAAGCACGTCTGATGGCTAAAGGTTTCACACAAGTTAGTGGGGTGGATTACTTTGATGTATATTCACCAGTGTGTCACTTAGCAATCATTAGGGTTCTTCTTACTATTTCGGCCATTGAGAACTTTATTGTTCATCAAATGAATATTAAGATTACGTTCTTGAACGGAGATCTAACCGAAGAGATCTACATGAGTCAACCTGAAGGTTTCATTGTAGACGGTCATGAAAACAAGGTCTGTAAGCTATTAAAATCGCTATACGGATTAAAACAAGCACTGAAATTATTGCATGAGAAGTTTGACTATACTGTAAAGAAGATGGGATTCATATCGAGTCTCTCGAACAAATGTCTTTATATACATCATAGATCAGACAAAGTCGCCATAATATGCTTGTACGTGGATGATATGCTGATTCTTGGTTCTGATCAATCCGTGGTGGATGACGTTAGGTCAGAACTAATGCAGACGTTTAGCATTAAAGACCTAAGTGTAGCTGAGACTATACTAGGCATGCAAGTGAGCTTTGGGAAAAATGGCATTTCCCTAAGTCAAAGCCACTACATCCAGTCCATGTTGGACACGTGGGGATACAGTGAACGTAAAGCGGCTGAGACACCATACGATTATTCTAACTGCTTAAAGCCCAATGATGGAGCTGCGGTTCGACAGTTAGATTATTCTAAACTGCTTGGTAGCCTCATGTACGCTATGGTTTGTACGAGACCTGACATAGCCTTTACGGTCGGCATGTTAAGTAGGTTCACTAGCAATCCTGGCCAAGACCATTGGGATGCCCTTGATAGGCTGATGAGATACTTAAAGCACACCCGATAGTATGCTTTATGTTATAGTTGTCATCCTCCAGTTCTGAAGGATATTCTGATGCATCTTGGTGCTTAGAAGTAAACGACTGCAAGTCCACTAGTGGATTCCTCTTCACACTAGGTGGAGCAGCTATAGCCTGGAAGTCCAAGAGACAGTCGTGCATTGCACTCTCATCTATGGAATCCAAACTCTATTCTCTAGCTTCAGCTGGTGAAGAGGCATAGTGGATAAGAGATTTGGTGATGGACATTCCACTATCGAGCCTGAAATTGAGTTCTGTTGCAGTTTACTGCGACAATCAGGCTACTAAAACGATTGCCACGAACAATTTGTTTAATGGCAAAAGAAGGCAACTTAGGATGAAACAAACCTGGTTGACCTCTCTCATAAGCCAAGGGATTATGACCCTGGTTGATGTGAGATCGAAAGATAATGTTGCAGACGCCTTGACTAAAGGATTAAATAGAGCTCTCACAATCAAAACATCGGGAGAAATGAGATTAAAGTTCATAGAAATATGAAACTTTCCTTCAACGTTTATGTTTTGATACGTACAAGTCTATAACTGCCAACATTCAAGCATCTAATAAGTAACAGACTGAAAATCCCAAATAATTTCTTGATGAAAACCCAAGATGGTTGGATGCTGGTTATTTCACACTTGATAACCTAACGTCCTCTCATTGTAAGTTGATTCAAGAATTATTCAACTGGGAATTGAAAGTTATTGTAAATGTTAATCTAAACATTATTGGTCACAACACATTATTCCACATAGGATAATGTTGCGCGTGATGTGTGCCCGCATGTGTTGGTGAGGCACATAGTGATCAGCAATGAGTAAGATAACGTGACTAGTCCTAGTTAGACTGGATGAGATGCTGACAGAGTTACTTCACCGTTGCTAGAAGTGCTAAGCTCATTTAGTAAGAGCTAGTTTACTTTAAACGTTACGACATATGTTTGTGAATTCATAGAGTCTGACTCATGAAATTCCTTGCAGGCTACATTGGAGATTATGGAGAAGTAGACCTGGACATGGATGACGATGATCTACTAGATGAGTAGAATCATCAAACGTTTAATTCATGTTTGTTTTGTTTTGTAATAACTATTCAGACTATGTTTTGGGATAGAATCTGTATGGTGGTTTGCTGTTTAGGCAAAACCTTTCTCATCTTGTTAATTAGTATGATCTGTCCTGAATGTTTTGTTTAGTTTGGATTATTATTTTTGTCTACTCTCTCCAGCACCCTGAAACGTTACCGTTATTTGTCATGAATATAGGAGGAGATTGTAAAGGTATATTCGGACGAATAACGGGCTCGGGGGCTTTGCGCGTGGGAACCCTAGGTTTTGCTCTATATAAACCTAGCTGGGGGCAACGGGGAGAGGGTTCCACTTTGACTCTCCTCAAGATGTTTCGAGCACCTTTCACTATATATATATATATATATATATATATATATATATATATATATATATATATATATATATATATATATATATATATAATCAGCGTTGGATTATTTGGCCGTTTGCATGCAAGGGTCCAATTTGCCAATGTGGCCACACCTATTTCTAATGAACTCGAGCATAATATGGGCACCTTTCTTTAAAGACAATTTGTGGGGAGGAAGATTACTCGCTGAGATGATGTTCAGAAATTCTTGAGGGTATAAATTATATTTGTCATCATCAACGGAATCAAAAGAGTAGTATGTTATCTCTTCCCTAGGGAAAACATGCAGACATTTTTCAATTAAATGAGCAACATCTTCATTTAACGGAGTCAGCAGCGCACTGTTCTCCAAGTAATCATAATTAGTAATATTTCATGTAATATTAGAGAATACGATGCTGATAAGTATACTGATTGAATGTTCGTCGTCCCAGGGAATAATCATTGAATCAGAAATGCGGATCATTACCATTTCCAATGCGAAAAAGAAACTCTGAAAAATGCTGATCATTGAGTGCGCGCATATTTTCAGTTAGTGAGAGTAATTTGACATTTAACCACAATGGCGATGTAACAATACTAACATTAGTAATTTGCGATACTGTTCAATTAATCACAACCAGTGGAATTTGGCAAAAATCGCCTCCCATGATTACAACTTTTCCACCAAAAGGTAGGTCTATGTTCAGAACATCTCGTAATGACCGGTCAACAGTCTAAAAATATATTTGTGGGACATAGGTGACTCATCCCACAGAATAGCAGAATATTGTTGTAACAGTTGTTGCATCTCTGACTTTTTGCTAAATTTGCATTATGAGCCGGGTTCAATAGGAACTGAAATCTTGAATCTCAGATGTGTTGTATTTCCACCTGGGAGCAGAGTTGCGGCAATTCCTGATGATGTAGTGGCAAGTACAATATGACCATTTTAGCTTAGGTGGGCAAGAATTGCTTTGTATAAAAAGGTTTTTCCAGTGTCAGCAGGTCCATCAATGAAAAAAATGGCATTGTTGCCTTGGCGAACAGTTTCAGTAATAATATGGAAGATATATGCTTGACATTGATTTAAAGATGAAATAGAAATAAGATCTGTATTTGAGACTGGTATTGAGAGTTCGTCCTCAATTAAGATGGAGAAGTCTATAATATTTTGAAAGTTTGAAGACATTTGAGAGATATCAAACTGTGTAATGCATTTGCTATGTTGTTGAAGTATGTTATCTATTTCACGAAGGAACCTGTTGAGGACATATACATCACTGACAGATGAGGATGTGACGTAATCTTCTGTCATTGCCGAGAACAATCCCCCTTGATCGGACTATGGGAGTGGGATTCCGCGGGCGGCCGGCAAACTTGCTGCCAAGTTTGTCGGCAAGGGGAGGACCGCCGGCGGTGGCCCGGATGGAGCGACCGCTCCCCTTGGTCATGCGCCGACGATCGAAGAAGGGGCGGCCCGAGAGGCCGCCCCATCGGCAGCGCCAGCAGCCGATGAAGGGGGTGACCCGGGCGGCCGTCCCCTCGGCCGCGCCGGTGCTCGAGGGAGGGGACAGCCCGGGCGGCCACTCCCTTGGTCGCACCGACGAACGAGGTAGGGGCGGCCTGGGTGGTCGCCCCTTTGGCCGCGCCGTCGACCGAGGAAGGGGGCGGCCCATGCGGCCGTCCCGATGGCCGTGACGGCGGCCGAGAGAGGGGGTGGTCGTCCCCTTGGCCGCGCCGAAGGGGAGGCTCGGACGGCCGCCCCCTTGGCCGCGCCAGTGGCCGAGGAAGGGGGCGGCCCGGGCGGTCGCCCCCTTGGCCCCGCCGACTGCCGAGCGAGGTGCGACCCGGGCGGCCTCATCCTAGGCCGCAGCCAAGAACGACATGGCGAAATAGGGCGGGTGGCGTCCGGGGAGGATGCCGGCCGCCCGCCACCGGTGGGTTCGCGGCAGTCTTCCCATTATGAGTGACAGGATTAGTGCATAGGGGATTGGGCTCGGTGATCGCGCACGCGGTCAATACCATGATCCCATTTATTTTGAGGTGGGGATCATGAGTGTGTGGTTAAATGCACACTCAATTTCCATAAAATGGAGGACACCCCTAACAATTGCCCCCCAAATCCTTGTTGTGCGAGACCGCTTTCGGCGAAGGAAAGCAAGGATCTTTCTCAACTCACTTTTATGGCGGCGACAATGGCGAACGGTGATGAACTTGAGACGACGAGTGGCCGCTGTAACAGTCCGGCCCTTTAGGCCAAGCCCCGCTACAGGGCTGCAGCCGTACACCCCAACACAATCTCCACACCACCGTGTAACAAAAGTTTGTTGGCATGGGGTTTCGAACCCACAACCCTTTAATGAGACTCTCTTCGGAGAGCTCATCACCAACTGAGCTTCTGTGATTCCCAAATACGAGAACATCTCTTCTATGGCGATGATACAGTCATCCAAGGCAAACTCGGGTTGTGACAGCTGCGCCCTGCAAACTCGGGTAAAAATGTTGGCATATGTTATGGTGTGGAAGAGGAGATGAACATGCCTGGGGGAGGAAGGTGTTGTACCCGTAGCCGCGACGACGTGTGTGGATACGTACGCGGGGTCGCGCATGGGCGTGCGTGATCTCGGCCGTGCGTGTGTATGCACATGTGGACATGCACGAGATAGCGCACAAGCAAACCTGCGAAGGTGCGCTTGTGGCCGCGCGCGGTCCTAATCGCGCGCGTGGGCGCGCGCCTAGCCGCGCACGTGGGCGTACTCATGGCCGCGCGCGAGGGCACGGGCCTGGCCGCACGCATGGGAGCACGGTCTTGATTGTGCGCGTCTGGGTGCGCACACTTAGTCACGCGCGTGTGCGCGGGCTTGCGCGCATGACCGCGCACTTGTCGGGGCGCCTCGCGGGTATTTCTGATTCTATCGGGCGCTACGCCTTTTTGCGTGTGATGAGGGTGGATGATCTTTGATTGGACTTTTTAGTCTAAATTTATTTTTGATTTGTGACAGGGCTCGAGGCATACTGCGAGGCCGATGCGTCTTCGCTCCTCTCTTACCGAAGATCAAGTTGCAATTTGGAGGAGGATGTTCGGCCTGCCTGCCGATCTTGAAGTGAAGATACTGCATGCCGAGGAGAGGGTTCAAAATCCTCCTCGTGTCTGGTTGACGATCTGTGAGACTACCTTGAGATCGAGATTTCGGTTCCCTCATTGTGAGGAAGTAATTGAGATTATGAAATTCTGCGGCATGCTGATTTCCCTGTTTACTCTCTTGGGGGTAGTACGCCTCATGGGGTAGGTTGTCTTCTTTCGTGAATATGGTGGGAAACTTTCTCTGGACTGCTTTCGAGATTGGTTCGATGTTCGTTCAGATGGTGGTGAGCGCGTGGAGATCCATAACAACAAAATCTGGCTTGATTTTGAGGTTCGGACGTACTGCCGCGACATAAATACTTTGTTTGGTTATGTCAAAAACTCTTGGCGCTTGCCAAAGCTATAGGACGCACTGCCTGATCGTTGTCGTTGTCAGAAGGGGGGAGAGCTGGAGTTTTCTCCAGTACATGGATTTTTAGAGCCCCGGAAGTTGGCGAACCGTCTGTTCAGCATTTCTTCATTTGTGGAAGAGAATCGCTTGTTGCGGAGTGACATTTCTTCAGACTCTTGGCGGACCGCTGAGACATCTTTGGTTTGCAATCAGAAATGAAAGACCATTGTAGTTTCTCGGGGTAGCGATAGCGTGGCGCCTTGCTCATCTTCTCTGGATGACGACTCTCCTCTTGGTGGCCGTTGCGGTTCGCCTCCCGATGTACAGGTGCTTGGATCATTTGCCCCCCAGTCTTTCCCTGTGGAGGCGGCGGCTCCAAGGCTGTCTTCTTTTTTGAAAGAGATGAATAAAGTGGTAAGCGAGCTTGGTTTATTTTTGGCTCTTCTCTGTTGTTGTATTGTGCTCACTTCTCTTCATCCTTTTCTTTTGCAGATTGAGGCTCGGGGTCAGATTATCATTACCTGAAATGATCATTACGTAAGCTTGAAAGATGGGTATCTGGCCCTTTAGGAGACGTTTAGAGCTATGGCGGGCTCTCTTGTCGCTTTGAAGGGTGACCATGAGGAGGATGTTTCTCGATTTCGCTGGATTGGATCGGAGCTCAAGGCGGAATTGGAGGAGACTCGAGCATCTCTGGAGCTAAAGAAATCTATGGTGGAAAGGACTACACAGATGTTGAAGTGTGCTCAAGAGGATACTTCTCATTTGGAGACGGAGCTTTGTACTGCGAAAGCCCAAGTGGACGCATTATCTTCTGATAGTCGTATGTCAGAGTTGAAGGTTGTGGGTCTTGCGGTGTACATGGAGTCTCTGGATTATATGCAGGATTGGTGTTTGATCAGCGAGGAAGTTCGCGATGAGGTCTGGAGCAAGGAGGTGGATCCTCAGATGGAAGACGTTCGAGAGTTGGCCCTCAGACATGAAGTCTCGAAGGCTTTTTGACTTGTTGGCAGGATCTTAGGATGCGATGTATCCGGCCTTAGATTTGATGATATCTCTAGCGGCGAGAGTTCTGATGTTGATGCGGATAATATGTAGCGGCGTCGTTTCCTTATATTTACATATATTTCTTTTCTCGTTGGGTATCTTTGTATGTCGTCTTTCTTATTTGACGGTTCTTGATTGGCACCTTTGCGCATGTACTTATATGTACCTGCAATGATTGTACTCTTTTTTCATCTTTTTGTCTGAGTGCTTTTTTGGCTTGTGGTGTTGCTTCGTGGGGGCTGTAATTGCGTTTGTAGCTGGTTAGTATCCTAATTTGCATGAGGATTGATCACGGATTAGTTTGCATGAGGATTGCTCGCGTCTTAGTTTGCACGAGAATCACACGCAGCTTAGTTCGCACGAGGATCGCTCGCGGCTTAGTTCACACGAGTATCGCTCGCGACTTAGTTCACACGAGGATCACTCGTGGCTTAGGTCACACGAGGATCACTCACGGCTTGGTCATAAGGGGGGTAGGCCCTGACGACGTCCTGGCATAGAAAGGCAGGTTCAGTGAATAGCTTTTGTATTCAAACTGCATGCGCAGTCTTACCTTTCGCATGAGGATTGCTCGCGACTTGGTTTGCACGAGAATTGCTTGCGGCTTAGTTCGCACGAGGATCGTTCGAGGCTTAAGTCACACGAGGATCGCTTGCGGCTTAGTTCACACGAGGATCTCTCGCGGCTTAGTTCACACGAGGATTGCTCACGGCTTTGTTCGCACGAGGATCACTCGCGGCTTAGTCTTACCTAAAACTAGTCGGACACTATTGAAGAGGAAACACAATATTTGAATAACCAATTGTCTACACGTGTCCGGGCTTGCGGTTGTTACTTGTCATAGTGTTCAAATATAATAAAAGCACATTTTAGGAATTTCAAAATAAAGAGTCACTGATATTCAGGACAACGACTTCTACTGGCTGAGCTTATTTAGAGTAACAAATCTTAGAAGCTTCTTGGTCTCCATGTACGACACCTATCCCTCGAGTCGTGGGGAATTTCATGGCGAGGTGCAGGATTGAAGGAATGTCTTTGAAGATTGACTGAATGGGTCTCCCGAAGATTACATTGTAGGCTGAGCTTGAATATACTACGACGAACTGGATTTCCTGTGTTGCTTGCCTTGGAAATTCTCCCATGGTGACTATCAGCATTATCATTCCCTGCACTCGGACTGGATGGTTGTCAAAGCCGTACACAGGTCCGGCTGCTTTTGTTAGATGTTGGATGGTAAGCTCCGTGATTTGAAGAGTGGAGAAGAATAAGACATCGACCGAACTCCCGTTATCGATAAGTATCCTTTTGACCTTATAGCAGGGATCACAGATCCATGTGCTAATCACGAGAAGGTATTGGTAGGGTGTCTGGATTCACTCGAGATCTTCATCCTCAAAGGCTATGGTGGAGTCTTGCTTGCCACTTAAATCTCCCTGGGTGCCTACTGAAAGTATATGGGTAGAGAGGGTTGGCGACCCGGTGATAGTTTCGATGTTCCCCACTATTTGCTTGTCATTGGCCCCTCCATGTTGGGCATCTTGCTGATCTCTTTCCCGCCTAGGGGGAGCTTGTTGATCTTGTTGGCGTCCTTGAAAGAACCTATTCAGGAGTCCCTGGCGAACTAGACGCTCGATTTCGTCGTTCAGTCTTGCACACTCCTCTGTGGTGTGTCTGGTTGCCCGATGTAATTCACAGTACTTTGACTGGTCACTTCTAGGATTTGGGGCAGGCTTCTTGAGACGGTGTAGAGCTGGATCATTCTGGAGGGAGTAAAGCACATTAGTGCGGGGTGGTATTTAACAGAGTGTATTATCGGGGTGGCTGGTCCCTCTGAAAGTCACGTCGTCGCTGGCCATTATGGCGTTCTTCCTGAAATCTTCCTTCCTGGACATTTGAGGGTTGTTCTCTGTCCCTCTTGCATTTTTGGTCTCCATCTAACTGCTGACAATGGGCTTCAATAGCTTTATCTACTGCTTTTGGTATATTTTTAATGCACATATTTTGCTATTTGGAGACCATTTGAATAAATTATAAAATATTAATTAAATCTTGCCTCAATAACCTGGTGGTTAGTGGGTGGTTACGCGTAATTCGGAAGGCCGGGAACGCTCCCCCTTGATCGGACGACGGGAGTGGCATTCCACGGGCGGCCGGTGAACTCGCTGGCAAGTTCGCCGCAAGGGGAGGACTGCCGGCGGCAACCAGGACGAAGCGGTCGTGCGTCGACGACCAAAGAATGGGTGGCCTGGGCGGCCGCCCCCTGGGCCGTGCAGGCAGCCGATGAATGGGGCGGCCCGGGCTTCCGCCCCCTAGGCCGCGCCAGCGGCCGAGGAATGGGGCGGCCCAGGCGGCCATCCCATAGGCCGCGCCGGCGGCCAAGGGAGTGGGCGGCCCGAGAGGCCGTCTCCTTGGCCGCGCCGGCAGCCGAGGTAAGCGACGGCCTGGGAGGCCTCCCCTTTAGTCGCGCCGTTGGCTGAGGAAGGGGCGGCCCGGTCGACCGTCCCCTTGGCCGCGCCACCGGTAGAGAGAGGGGGAAACCCGGGAGGCTCGGGCGGTCGCCCCCTGGCCAGGCCTGCGGCCGAGGAAGGTGGCGGCCCGGGCGGCCGCCCCCTTGGTCGCGCCAACGGTCGAGGAAGGGGGAGGCCCAGGCAGCCTTCCCTTAGACCGCGAAGGCTGCCGAAGGAGGGGGCGGCCCGAGCGGCCGCCTCCTTGGCCGCGCCGGCAGCCAAGGTAGGGGGCGGCTCAGGAGGCCGCCCTTTGGCCGCGCCGTCGGCCGAGGAAGGGGGCGGCCCGGGCGGCCGTCCCCTTGGCCGCGTCGGCGACCAAGGGAGTGGGTGGCTCGGGCGGCCGCCACCTTGGCCGTGCAGGAGGGGCGGCCCGGGCGGCTGCCCCCTGGGCCGCGCCGACGGCCGAGGAAGGGGGCAAGCCGGGCGGCCGCGCCGGAGGCCAAGCAAGGTACGACCTGGGCGACCGCATCCTCGGCCGCAGTCGGGGCTGGCGTGGCGAAAGAGGGTAGGCGGCCAGTGTCTGGGAGAGAGGCCAATCGCCCGCCGCCGAAGAGGTGGAGCTCACGGCAGTTTGCCCATTACACGTGATGGGATCGGTGCGCAGGGGATCGGGCGCGGTGATCGCGCGCATGGTCAATCTCATGATTCCACTTCTTTTGAGATGTAGATCATTGGTGTGTGGTTATATACACACCCAATTTCTATAAAATGGGGGTGTCGGAAGAAAGAGAGAGTGGAACCGTGGAAGGGAGAGGAATGGGGAGTGAGAGAGGGAGAAAAATAAATTTTTTAAAGTCAAAACATACATTTTTTACAAAATAAAAATTATAATTTTAATTTATATTTTTTTACGGTCATTTTGAGTAATCATATGTATATGTTGCGAGCGCAGTCCGCAGACGCATCGAGCACGGACGAAGCCCGCCTGGATGCGGCCGAAGGCTGCCCGAGAGCATCAAGCACGGACATAGCCCGCCGGGGGAGGGCTTTGCCTCCACTTGAATGTCAAGCAGACGAAGCCTGTAGCGCCGCATCGAGAACGGGAGAAGCTCATTCGAATATGTGTGTGTGTGTGTGTGTGTGTGTGTGTGTGTGTGTGTGTGTGTGTGTGTGTGTGTGTGTGTGTGTGTGTGTGTGTGTGTGTGTGTGTGTGTGTGTATTGCTGACTAACTCGACGTCCCGGTCGGGCCGAAATTCTTAGACCGTCTTAGTTCTCGGAACGGTCGAGCGCACACACTTCCAAAAGAGTAGGTTGATTGTACACAATCAGTTTTAACGTGGAAAAACCCCTCAACTGGGTAAAAAATCACGTGACCGGATCTGTACCGGTCAAAATCCACTATTTCCTGGAGGGTACAGCTGGTTTGTGAAGCTGAGGGTGGCAGGCCACCTCCCGTTACAATTATGGGGTGAGAGAATGCTTTGCTTGCGGTGGAAGATAGTTCGTCGCGTCGGGAGTTGTTACAGATTGTTCCTTGTGCCGGTGGTCTTCGGATAGCAACTTTTTGATTCTGGATGAGAGGCGGAACACTTGGTTTTGCAGTTGCTGCAGCCGCTTGGAACTTGGACGATTTGGCTTTACCGGGTGGTTGCGACTCGACCCGCTTGTGGCTCGGGTGTCGCTAGGGGGTGGCTCGAAGGCGGCTCTCGTAGGTGGCCGAGGAGGGGGAGGCCCCAAGCGGCCACCCCCCTTGGCCGTATGAATAGGGGAGGGCGGGCGGCATCTGGGTAGGAGGTCGGCCGCCCGCCGCCGGCGAGGCGTTGTGGTTTTCCCCATCATGGGTAGTGGGATTGACGCGCAGGGGATTGGGCGCATTGATTGCGCGCGCGGTCAAACCCATGATCTCACTAATTTTAGTGGAGATCATGGGGGGTGGCTATGTGCACACCCTTCATCTATAAAATGATGTTCATCCCCAACAAAATAAATAAATAAATATATATATAATATCTACTATTATTTTATCTCTACAGACATAGTCTATTTCATATAAATATAATATCTTCGCCCAAGGTTGTGAAAGCTTTCTTTTGATATGCCATATGTTAATTGATTTTCAACTTCCACCGTCTGTTCACCTCACCTGTCTATTCTAAAATATTTAATGGTGTGGTTGAATTGATTTTCGATTTCCCTCTTAAAGTTTTTTGAACATTTGGAAGGCCTCTGATTTGTTGGTTAGAAAATATATCCACATATATTTGGTGTAATCATCTACCAGGAGAAAGTAGTAGTTCTTACCTCCAATAGATTTAGTGATTGTGGGTCCCTACAAGTCTCCATGAATTAACTCCAGAGGTGCTGATGATTTTCTTTCTGAGTGAGTAGGAAAAGGTAGACGATGGCTTTTTCCCTCTACACAGCTTGGACATAGTTTTATATCTTTAGATAATTGAGGAAGCCCTGTTACAATTTGTTTTTCCTTCATAAGATGGATAGCATCCCAACATACATGCCCCGGTCGATGATGCCACAGTTGGGGATCTGAGTCGCATCCCTGTTGACAGAAGAGCGCAGACTCTTGCTTGAAAACTGAAAGATTTAGTGAAAACCCCAATTTTTTCCCATTTCAGCTGAGAGTATAAGGGATCATGTTGTTTGGTCAGTAATTTTACACAGATTTTGTGCAAATGAGACATTGTAGCCTCTTTGTAGTAGTTGACCTATACTTAGTAGGTTTTGTGCTAACTTGGGCACATATTGAGCATAATGAATCATTTTCATGTGTCCTGAGGGTGTGGTTATAGTGATGCTCCCTTTTTCTTCTTCTCTGATGCTTTCCCGTCCCCAAGATATATGCTTTCCCGTCCCCAAGATAAACTTCTGTTTATGGGTCTCATCTAAGGTTGTGAAAGATTCCTTTTGGTATGTCATATGTGATGAACATCCACTATCAACATACCACATATTTGGCAATTTCACCTATATTATTTTAAACAGGAATAGAATTGGTTTTCTGCTTCAATATTTTTTTTCCTTTTTTCAGCAAATCGGGTTGTATCCTTGCGTCGGTAATCCCTCTCTGAGTGATTAGTGATTTTGCACCTCTTACACTTGAAATAACAATCACGGCAATTGTGTAGTCTTATTGTATATGATACAGTAAGGTGTTGAGTTGTTGTTGAAGTTGGTGACCGGGCGGTCTGGCGGTCTGGATTGGCGGGTTGATGACCGCGCGGTTTTGCTGTTACCCTTCAGCGGTTTGGTTGTTGTGTGTTGCTGTCTGAGGTCCAAGCGGTCTAGCGGTTTGTCTCTGGCGACTTGGAGACCGGGCGATCTAGCGGTCTCCCATGGCGATCTCTCTCTCTGGCAGTAGCCGAGCGGTTAGCCCTTCTGTCTAACCGCGCAGCTTGTGCGGTTTGTGTCTGTATAGTCCGCTTGTGTCCTGTAAATTTTTAGTCCCACATCTTTTATTTGTATTCTTTCTTCTCTCCTCCATTCTATATAAGGGAGGTCATACCTTTGTAATAGATACCTTTTTGTAATAATAAAGTTTACATTACTCCACTTTCCGGTTTATATTTTTCTGTTCGCACATGGTATCAGAGCACTCGGTCCTTTCCTCCTGATTGTGTGCGCGCTATTTGCTCTCGCGGCTTGTTTCTTCAGTCCGCGACCTGTCTTAGCGGCCTGGTTCTGACCCTTGCGCTATTTGCACGGCTTGTCCCTTTCCGTGCCCTGTTCTCTCGGCTTGATTCTGCTTTCCGCTACCTGTTTTCGTGGTTTGTATCCTCTTCTAACCGCTGCCCTGTTCGCGCGGCTTGTTGCTCTCCTTCCCTAGCCACTCATCTTCTTAGTCGCTGCGACCTGTGTCTAGTCGCCGCGACCTTGTTTCCTCGCCTCCTTCTTCGGCGTTGAGACCTGTTTCCTTCTTTCCGCTCCTGCTTGCTAGTCGCCACGGCCTAATCTTTTGTCGTTCGACTTGTTCCTCTCTTACCCGCTGTAGCCTTCCTCGCCGTGCGACCTGCTTCTGTCCGCCCGGCTTGTGACTTGTGTTAGCCGTCGCGGCTTGCTGTTCTCTCGCCGTCTCTCTTCAATGGATTCCACTTCCTCCGAGTCGTCCGCCTCGGTGGTCCTCTCTTCTGGTAGTGCCCACACTGTTACTCGCGGAAGATGGTTGATCGATTCTGGTGCTACCAATCATATGACAGACAATCCTCAATGTTTCTCTCATCTAAACACACATGATCGGTTTCCCCCTGTCATAGTTGCGGATGGTTCTTCCTCCCCGGTCAATGGGACGGGCATGGTTCAAGTCACTCTGTCTCTCTGCCTTGCAGATACCCTCTATATGCCTCAGTTTCCTTGCAATTTATTATCGGTTACCTCTTTATGCAAGCAACTACAGTGCTCTGTCACATTCACTCCTACCTCTTGTTCTTTTCAGGATTCGGCCTCCCAATGGACGATTCCTATTGGGGCTATGCTGTTCTCATCTCTTGCTATCTCATCAATCGCATTCCCTCCACCGTTCTCCATGGTCAAACTCATTTCTCCATTCTCTATCCGGGCAAAGAACTCTTTCCTCTTCCTCTACGTATCTTTGGCTGCACAGCCTTTGTGCATGCTCCCTCTACCACCCACGACAAACTCTCCTCTCGATCCACCAAATGTATCTTTCTGGGGTACTCTCCCTCTCAGAAAGGTTATTTTTGTTTTGACCCCGTCACCCGCAAACAATTTGTCTCTGCGGATGTTACCTTATTTGAAAATGCCTCTTACTTCTCTTCTGCTTCTTCCTCTACTCCTGCCAATCTTCTCTTCTGCCTCTTCCTCTACTCCTGCTAATCCTCCTTCTCTCACCAACCCCACTATTCCCTCCACTCCTGTTACTGTTCCGCCACCTCTACCATCTCCACCATCTCCACTATCTCCACCACCTTACCCCGCTCCTTCTCCTCCACCTTCCTCCTCTTCGATGTCGTCGCCCTCTTCTCCCGGTCCAGTTTTCTCCACCACGGATGCTCCGGATACTGAGGTACCTGCTGACCTGGACCTTCCCATTGCCCTTCGCAAAGGGGTTCGGGCTTGTACCCAACATCCTCTTGCTGCTATTGTTTCCTATGATTGTCTGACGCCTGCTCGCCGGGACTTTGCTCTGACTATCTGTTCTACTTTCACCCCTCGTTCCTATCAGGAAGCTCTTACCCTTCCGCATTGGAAGGCTGTCATGGATGAAGAGATCGCTACTCTCACTGAACGGGGTACCTGGACTCTTGTTCCTCCTCCTGTTGGCACAGATGTTGTGGGCTGTTGCCGGGTTTTTGTGGTGAAATTCCTCCCCGATGGTCGTGTGGATCGCTACAAAGCCCGTCTGGTGGCTAAAGGATTCACTCAGACCTATGGTGTTGATTATTTCGATACATTCTCTCCCGTTTCTCGTCTCAGCACCATCCGGGTCCTTCTCTCTATGGCTGTCAACCGGGACTGGCCGAATTCCCATCTGGATGTAAAGAATACCTTCCTGTATGTGGATCTTCAGGAGGCCGTCTACATGGATCAACCTCCTGGGTATGTTACTCAGGGGGAGACACGAGTATGCCGGCTGAAGAAGGCAATCTATGGCCTCAAGCAGAGCACTCGAGCTTGGTTTGACAAGTTCAGCGGCATCGTGGTGGCCGTTGGTTTTGCGCGTAGCTCTGCCGATCACTCGCTATTTATTCGCAAAACCTCCTCGGGACTGGTGGTTCTTGTTGTGTACTTCGATGACATTCTTCTCACTGGCGATGATCTGAAAGGGGTAGCCTTGACAAAGCGGCATCTTCGTCAACATCTGGTCACGAAAGATATGTGCTCTCCGAAGTACTTTTTGGGGATCAAAATCTCTCAGAAGCCCAACTCCTTAGTCCTCTCCCAGCGTAAGTATGCCCTTGATCTTTTAAAAGAAGCAGGATTGACTGTAGCCAAACCTGCCCGATGCCCCATGGCAATTGGAGAAGACAAAACCTAGACAGATGATTCGCCTCTTCTTTCAGATACTACGCGGTACAGGCGTCTAGTTGGTAAGCTCATATATCTCACAGTGACCAGGCCCGACATTTCATATGTTGTGGGCAAAGAGAGTCAGTTCATGCAAGCACCTAGGGAGTGTCATCTACAGCCCGTCTTGCGGATCTTGGAGTATGTCAAAGTAGCGTCAGGGAAAGGATTACTTTTTCAGAAGAATAGTCATCTGAGGGTTGAAGCCTACTCAGATGCGAGTTACGCTGATGACAAAGGGGATCGCAAGTCTACCTCCGGTTTTTGTACCTTTGTTGGGGGAAATCTGGTGAGCTGGAAGAGCAAGAAGCAGTCTGTTGTTTCCAGGTCTAGTGCTGAAGCAGAGTATCGGAGTATGACATCGACCACTTGTGAGTTAAAATGGCTACGGGCTCTCATGCTGGATTTAGGAGAGGTCTACAACCATCATCTACCTATGTTCTGTGATAACAAGGTTGTCATATACATCTCCAAAAATCCGGTCTTCCATGAAAGAACCAAGCACATTGAGGTCGACTGTCATTTCATTCGTGAAGAGATTTTGAAGGAACAAATTTGCACTCCCTTCGTCACTTCTGATAAAGAGCTGGCTGACATCTTCACCAAGCCAGTATCCGCCTCATTTCTTCATATTTGTGACAAGCTGGGCATGATCGATATATATGCTCCAGCTTGAGGGGGAGTGTTGAAGTTGGTGACCGGGCGATCTGGCGGTCTGGCTTGGCGGGTTGATGACCGCGCGGTTTTGCTGTTACCCTTCAGCGGTTTGGTTACTGTGTGTTGTTGTCCGAGGTCCAAGCGGTCTAGCGGTTTGTCTCTGGCGACTTGGAGACCGGGCGATCTAGCGATCTCCCATGGCGATCTCTCTCTCTGGCAGTAGCCGAGCGGTTAGCCCTTCTGTCTAACCGCGCGGCTTGTGCGGTTTGTGTCTGTATAGTCCGCTTGTGTCCTGTAAATTTTTAGTCTCACATCTCTTATTTGTATTCTCTCTTCTCTCCTTCATTCTATATAAGGGAGGTCATACCTTTGTAATAGATACCTTTTTGGAATAATAAAGTTTACATTACTCCACTTTCCGATTTATATTTTTTTGTTCGCACAGTTGTCAGTAGATCTAATTTGAGATAGTATTGGCCCTTTGCCTCTTCCTTTCATTACTAAACTATAGGACTGCTTGTCCCTGGGCTCTTTTTGTTGTAAGTTCTTTTGATAGTGATCCCCTTTCCGAACCTCATTCCTTGGCATACTAAATATCATCTTTCTTTGCTAGGCTTTCCCCAGATTTTGTGAGTTTCTTGCTAAACAATCTTTGTGAGATTTTAGTGACGCCATTAATTTAGTTAACAACTTGTAGATGTCTTTTGACTACTCAGTTGCAATTACTGCTGGATTGAAGGCACTAGGAAAAATTCTTAGCAATTTTGGAACTATGCATTTATCCTCTACCGTATCACCATAATTTCAAATTTGATTTATTAAACTAACAACTCTTGCAAGAAAATCTTGTACAGACTCACCAGCTTTCATGCTTACTAGGTCCAGCACTGCCCAAAGTATTTGTAACTGAAAGTATCTAGTTTTCTACCTAAATCACCTAGAGGGGGTTGTTAACCCAGAAATTAGCGATCCTTCACAAGGTAGCCAGCTGGCTAGTCGCGCCCTGCTCCAGGTTCTCCCTAGAGTTCGTGACAAGTCTAAGTGTAGGCGGACAGATTTCTCTGTCCGCCCAGGTCGCATAACTACCGCGTGCCCTGCGAGACGGCGGGCTGTTCCCATAGCTCACCCTCGTAGGCCGCGCGGTTAGGCCTGCTAACCGCGCAGCATTTTTCCTTGCAGGAGGCAAAAGTAACAGGGGCGATCTACGTGATCTACTCCTTCAGTCCGCCAGGTCGCCCAGCTGGCGTCAACCCTAAACCAACTCCACCATCGCGGGCTCGGCGGACTCACTCTCCGGCTTGCCAGAATACGGATCACATCTCCCCTATAGGGGGGGCGGCCTCCAGTTCCCAGGCCGCCCCCTCTGCTGCTTCAGCCAGGGGCGGCCTCTAGTTTCCCAGGCCGCCCCCTCTACTCCCCAGACAGGAGCGGCCTCCAGTTTCCCAGGCCGCCCCTCTTCTCCTCAGCCAGGGGCGGCCTCCAGTTTCCCAGGCTGCCCCCTCTACTCCTCAGACAGGGGTGGCCTCCAGTTTCCCAGGTCGCCCCCTCTGCTCCTCAGACAGGTGCGGCCTCCAGTTTCCCAGGCCGCCCCCTCTGCTCCTCAGCCAGGGGCGGCCTCTAGTTTCCCAGGACTCCCCCTCTGCTCCTCAGACAGGGGAGGCCTCCAGTTTCCCAGGCCGCCCCCTCTGCTCCTCAGACAGGGGTGGCCTCCAGTTTCCCAGGCTGCCCCCTCCGCTCCTCAGCCAGGGGCAGCCTCCAGTTTCCTAGGTCGCCCCCTCTGCTCCTCAGATAGGGGCAGCCTCCAGTTTCCCCGGTCGCCGCCTCTGCTCCTCAGACAGGGGAGGCCTCCAGTTTCCCAGGCCGCCCCTCTGCTCCTCAGCCAGGGGAGGCCTCCAGTTTCCCAGGCCGCCCCCTCTGCTCCTCAGACAGAGGCGACCTCTAGTTTCCCAGGTCGCCCTCTCTGCTCCTCAGACAGGGGCGGCCTCCAGTTTCCCAGGCCGCCCCCTCTGCTCCTCAGATGGGCGGCCTCCAGTTTCCCAGGCCGCCCCCTCTGCTCCTCAGACAGGGGCGATGAAAGTGCAGCTAGATCTGATATACTCTATAGGGGGTGAATAGAGTATATGGTGCTTTGAAACTTTTTACAACAATTGTTGTAATAAGAGTGAGCAGGGAAGCAGTAATAAATCTAATCACAGAACTAAGTAAATGAAAAGCTAATCACAGAAAAATCAAGGCCAGAAACAAAAATAAAAACAAGCAAAACCAGAAGACACAAGGAGTTATAGTGGTTCCCCTAAACTTGAGTACATCCATTGTTCTACCACCCTAGGTAGGAATCCACTGCAGGATGAGTTGATCAGGTGTCCTGGGCACCAATGAGCTTTTGATAAGGTGCTCAAAAACCAAATCAGATTTTTTTGATCAGGTGTCTTGCCACCAATGAGCTTTTGACAAGGTGCTCAAAAACCAAGCTCAAACTTTTGAAGGGAGTTTGAGAAACCCTTTACAGAGAGGGGGTGAGAGAGTGATGGAAGTCTTCTCTTTCTCAAACAACTGAGAAGACTATGTGGATTGTTGATGTCAAAGCTCCCCCTGAATCCTTGAGATCTTCAGGAAGAAAAGATTTGCTGAGGGTGATAGGCCTTCAAAGATTGAACTCCAGCAATAGATGATTTCAGCAATAGCTGAAATGTTGAATGTCTGTAGTCTTGAAATATGTTGGCCTTGAACACTTTGACAGGAGAGATCTGAAGATTTTAGAGAGCTTGATCTCCTTGGATGTGTGTTCTTGAGAATTCTTTGAGACAGTATATTTTGTTGAAGATTATGATGTCTGACTGTGTGTCTGTGTTTGTTTCTGTAATCTGTCCTTTTTAGATTCAAAAATTCTTCTCTTTTATTCTCTGGTACTGAACAAAAACATTCTCTGAGAAAAATAGCCGTTGGCCAGCATTAATTGCATCCTTAATTGCAAAATCTCTTCTGGAGGAAAGTCCATAGAAATATTCCTTGAAACTTGGTCCAGAAATGAATGAAAACGGCTAGGAAATCCTCAGAATTAATTGCAGAATAATGTCTTAACTAATTTGAATTTGAATCTAGAACCATCCTTGAAGTTATCTGAAAACGTCGAACTGAGCTCTGCTATCGTCGAACTGAGCTCAGCGATCTGGAAATATACAGCAGCAAAATATCGTCGATCTGAGCTCAAAGATCGTCGAACTGAACTCAGAGATAGAAATCCAAAGCTGAGTCAAGATCGTCGAACTGAGCTCACCGATCGTCAAATGGAGTTCGACGATATAATGAAGTTGAGCTCAGCGATCGTCGAATGGAGTTCGACGATCTGTCGAAGTTGAGCTAGACGATCGTCGATCGGAGTTCGACGAATCGTCGTACTGAGCTCGACGATATGACTTGGTCTCCAAACAGAAAATCTTGGTCTCCAGGGCAGCTTCCAAACCTAGACTTCTAACCCTTAGACTCAATTCTAATTGACCTATTGATCTATACAGGAGGTCAAGCATTGATTCCTAGAGACATAGTGATCCTGACCCAAATTAGTAATATGGTGTTCCAACAGGCGACCTCCAATTTCCCAGGCCGCCCCCTATGATGCCTCAACCAGGGACGGCCTCCAGTCTCCGGCAGGCCCCTCTGCTCCTCAGGTCGCCCTCCTCTGCTCGGGGAGTCTGCCCAACCGGGAAGCCTGCTCACCAAGTCCGCGCAAGTCTCCATGATGACGTCACTGGGCCCTGCTTCTAGAAGATCTTCCCCGGTCCTATAAATAACCCCTAATACCTCTCATTTGGGTGGAGGACGACAGTCAAGCGGAAAATTGTCAGGTCATCAAGATCTGCGGACTCAGTTTTCCAATCCTCCACAGCTGATCAACAAGATTTGCGGACTCAGTTTTCTAGTCCTCTACAGCTGATTAACAAGATCTGTAGACTCAGTTTTGCCGTCCTCCACAGCTGATCAACAAGACTTGCAGACTCAGTTTTCTAGTCCTCCATCGCTGCCAGCAAGCTGGCCATCAAGTTCTGCAGCCTGCTTGCAGCCTCTTTTACTTAGCCTCTGGCAACTTCTTCCTTGGCCGCAAGCTTCCCCCTTTGTACCCTTTATTGTTTTCTCATGTAAAGGTGCATTAGCAAGCTGTAATATTGTTTCTTGATTAAAGGAAAAGCCCGTCGCAAGAGTGGCATTTAAGCTGCAGAGGGCGAAGTCTGTTGTTGCCGCTGCTAGCGGCCCCCCTTTCTTTCTTCTCATCTCAGCTCAACTCTCTTGGCGCCAACCTGCAAGCACAAACGTCAAAGTAACAATCTACTCGACAGCTCTTGATCAACCTCCTCCGCTGATCATCAACCTTCTCTGCTGATCATCAGCCTTCCCGGCTGATCTCAGCAGACCTCTCCTCTATCCCCGCAACCCTTGAACAAGCGCTTGCTCCACTCTCGAGCACTCAGAAGCTTCCTCTTCTCCTCCTCAACCCCGCAACCATCATCCTCTTCTTCTCCTTGCCCGTGAGATCGAACACTCCTCCATATTAACTAGGCGGTGTCGTTTTCGCGCATCAACAGTTAACACGTAGCCTTCAGATCCGAACAGACGGTGAACAACGACAGTTAGCCATGTCAGATCATCGCTCAGCCGAGAACCTTGCTCAGTCAAGTCCCGGAGATGATCCTCTCTGGGAGGCCTTTGAGCAATCACGCTGTGAAAATGCTCAACAGTTCCAAGAAATCAATCAAATGCTTGATGTGATCACACGACGATTAGACACTCAACCTACAGCAGCTCCAGTTGCTCCAGCTGCTCAGATCAATCCAGCACCAACATTGGAGAATCAACAAGCTTATCCTCCAGCTTGCCAGCCGGTCTATCCTCCTTATACAGCAACCTTTGCGACCTCAAGATGAAGAGTTTGCAGCTCGTCAAAACTTCTTCCGCGAAGATGCCCGGGGAAGTCCTGCGAGATTTCTCAACTTTTAGGGAAGTCATCCTTACCCTTCAGCTCCTGTCTTTGCTCCTACATCAACTTTTCCCTTTTATCCTCCTGCTTCTTTTGCAGCTGCATCTTATGCTCCCTTTTATCCTTATGCTGTCGGAGAGCAGGAAGATCCTTCACTATTTACAGAGAATGTTCCTCATGAACCTACTCCAGCTAACTTCAGAGAGCCCGGTTACTGATCTACACTGGAGAGACTGATCCAGTAAAGCATCTTCAAGCCTTCGAATCAGTCGTTGCTCTCAAAACTCTTTCAGATGCAACTAAGTGCAAGCTTCTTGTAACAACCTTTGATGGGCAAGTGAGGGACTGGTTTTATGGTCTTCGCCCTCACTCCATCATTTCCATTGCTGATCTGCGAAGGGAGTTCTTGCTCAGATTCTCTACCTCAACCAAGAGAAAGGGAGGTCCCGAAGCCCTCTTTGAGATCAAGCAGCATGAGAACGAGACTTGGTCTCAGTTCATTGATCGATTCCAGGGAGAAATTCTGGACATCGAGATTGTTGATCAAGAAATGTACCGAGTGGCTCTTATCTACGGTCTTCGTGAAGGGTCTCTCAAGTTTGAAGCCAATGTCTGAGCGCCAAGAACGTACCAAGAGTTGATTACCTTAGTCAACTCATACATCCGAGGCGAAAAGAGCAACCCAGGCTTCATCTCCAGGCTTGTATCAGAGAAAGATCCTTCTCATAAGCAGCCTCCGAGGTCTCCTCGCAAAGATTTCCCAACTCACTCAAGGAGGGAAAGAAGATTTCAACGCCATCGATATCCTTTCCTGAGCCGTGATCATGCTCAAGATCAATTGCTACTACCACCAGCTCCATCTTCGCAAACAGTTGCGGTCCATCAACAGCAAGACGATAACTTGCATGAGTCTGAATTAGATGAAGCCATGCTGCAAGTAAGCCAAGTCATGAAGGATAGGGCGAGCTACAAAAGGCCTTATCGACTGGCTGATCAAAGATCTAGAGACTCAGAACCCTATTGCGAATTCCACAAAGAGCCAGGCCACCTAACTAAGAACTGTCGAGCACTCCGCCAACTAGTACGAAGGATGCTCCGGCAGGGTAAGATGCGTGACCTGTTTCTCAAAGAAGATCGCCCTGATCCAGCAACCTCAAAGGACAAAGAAGTTGCAGACATTCCTTGCAGCTCAACAGGGGTGAGCCTAGTCAAAGAACACCGACTCCTTGTTGTTAACAATACCATTGAACCCTTCGATGCTGATGACGAGGGCGCGCTTGGAAGACTATTCTAAGCTGGCAAAGGACTTCATAGTTCTTCAATTTTTTTCTCAACCATGATGGGTTATCTCTACTCTAACTCTTTCAAACATTTTCTTTACAAATCACTTCTAAGTGTTCATTCTTACATTTCAATAAAGGTTTCATCAGGGATCTCATACTGACACAGTTTCCTTCTTGTAATGCTTCTTCCTCTATTCTTCTCTTTGCCAAAGAGATCGCTGAACCAATGAGATATCGCCAAGTCTTGTTGTTCCCTCCGTAGATTGTTCTCTGGCATGACCGCTATGACCACATACAGTGGGGAGTGTTCACGTATATGCAGTGGGAGCCGTTCAATCTACGATGTTGGGCTTCAGACTTCGGATCCTAGCCGGCATCTGACACAGAGTGAGTGCTAGGGAAACCCCATGTGTTAGCTCTGCTGCGCTTCGCAAAGGATACGTCATAGTTACGATGATCTCTGCTTGACAAGCAATGACGATCAAACGTAGCCTTGCCTCTTCGATCATATCACAATTGTGACGGCCGAACACTCTATGGTACTCTCAATCCGTGCCTTCGCGGGATCCACAATTCCACTTATCTTTCCACAGACAAGCAATACTTTAGTCCACTTAGCGCAACTAGTCTCATTGATCTGTGACGATTGTACCCAAGGCAAGAGAGCAGTGCATCTGCCGCTTCCTTCATAGGATTTTTTGTGCATGTCTCCCTTTTGTGCTCTGTCAAGGGAGTATAGCTAGTCCGCTCTTAGTAGGACCATACTCGTGATGACCTTTCTCAGTCAAGCATGCATAAGGCCCACGGGGAACACCTGTGGTAGTATCTAGCCTTCTTTGGTCACTTCCAAGTATAGACCTCTTTTTATCAACTGCCTTTTTCACAGGTGAACAGGTTAAATCCGACCTCACAATAGGATTAGCAAACATTCACTTTGCTTGTGCTCATCTTATATGCATTGCTTGCTTAAGCTCTATCAGATGATGACTTACAAGCTCTCTACTTATATAAGCTCCACTACTCTCATCTTTTATTCACTGCTTGCTCAAGCTCTATCTGATGATGATTCACAAAGTTATTCATTACTCTTATTAAATGCAAATGTCATCAAACATTGATCAAGGAATCTGGCTCTCCTTGACTAACAAGCCATGCAAGCAGAGTCTAACTAAGATGATCTCTTCTTATTGATCTGGATTTCATATTGAAGATATCATATCTTACTACAATTGCCATTGCGGTCTAATCTTTATTCAGATTGGCAGAATACATCAAGTTTTTTCTCTGCCAATGCGATCATATCCCTCCTACTATATCAACAGTCAACATTTAACTTATTGATCAGGACTTCATGTTAAAGATATCATCTCTAATATAGCAAGAAGACCACTACTCTGGTTTGATCTTCATTCAATTATCATCAAAGCTTGTCAGACATTTCCTCTGTTATATGACCATATCGACCTTATCTCATCAACAGTTAGCATTCACAAATTCCGCTCAGGTACTTACAGCTTAGCTCATTATATTATGTCTGCTGCTCACTCTTCTCTTTGAATGATTAGCAGGCAACTGCAAGTCTTATTCAGGTACTTGGAACATGTTTTTTCCTTCATGCATACTGCTTATTCTTCCTTTTACAGAGGATAACAGGTGCTTGCAAGCCTCCATCAGGTACTTGCAAGTTATTATGCTCCTATGTTTTCCTCTCACCTTCATTTTGCAGAACTTAATAGAAGACACATCTTCTTTGTTTTGGCAAAAGCAAACCCAGGTACGCGCAGGATGTACCTTCCATACATGCATACACTAACTTTTCCTTTACAGGAAAAAGACAGACATTAGCAAACTTCTAAGGAAAGACATCAGGTTCTATCTCTCCTTGCCCTATTCCTTTCCTTTGGGGTGGAACACGATTTTCGTGGGTCTCCAACTTTTTCGAAGTTCCCTTCGGAACTTAAAAAAGTGCGGGGATTATGTTAACCCAGAAATCGGCGATCCTTCCCAAGGTAGCCAGCTGACTAGTCGCGCCCTGCTCCAGGTTATCCCTGGAGTTCGCGACAAGTACAAGTGTAGGCGGACAGATTTCTCTATCCTCTCAGGTCGTATAACTACTGTGTGCCCTGCGAGATGGGGGGCAGTTCCCATAGCTAACCCTCGGAGGCCGCGCGGTTAGGCCTGCTAACCGCGCAGCATTTTTCCTTACAGGAGGCAAAAACAACAGGGGGTGATCTACGCGATCTACTCCTTCAGTCCGCCAGGTCGCCCAGCCGGCGTCAACCCTAGACCAACTCCACCATCGCGGGCTCGGCGGACTCACTCTCCGGCTTGCCAGAAGATGGATCCTATCTCCCCTATAGAGGTGGGGCGGCCTCCTATTCCCAGGCCGCCCCCTCTGCTGCTTCAGCCAGGGGCGGCCTCCAGTTTCCCAGGCTGCCCCCTCTACTCCTTAGATAGGGGCGGCCTCCTGTTCCCAGGCCGCCCCCTCTACTGCTTCAGCCAGGGGCGGCCTCCAGTTTCCCAGGCTGCCCCCTCTACTCCTCAGATAGGGGCGGCCTCCAATTTCCCAGGCCGCCCCCTCTGCTCTTCAGCTAGGGGCGACCTCCAATTTCCTAGGCCGCCCCCTCTCCTCTTCAGACAGGGGAGGCCTCCAGTTTCCCAGGCCTCCCCCTCTGATCCTCAGACGGGCGGCCTCCAGTTTCCCAGGCCGCCCCCTCTGCTCATCAGACAGGGGCGGCCTCCAGTTTCCCAGGCTGCCCCCTGTGCTGCCTCAACCAGGGACGACCTCCAGTCTCAGGCCGCCCCCTCTGCTCCTCAGGTCGCCCTCCTCTGCTCGCTGAGTCCACCCAACCGGGCAACCTGCTCGCCAAGTCCGCACAAGTCTCCGTGATGACATCACCCCGCTTATAGAAGATCTTCCCCGGGCGTATAAATAGCCCCTAATACCTCTCATTTGGGGGGAGGACGACAGGCAAGAGGAAAACTACCAGGTCATCAAGATCTGTCGACTCAGTTTTCCAGTCCTCCACAGCTGATCAACAAGATCTTCGAACTCAGTTTTCCAGTCCACCACAGCTGATCAACAAGATCTGCGGACTCAATTTTCCAGTCCTCCACAGCTGATCAACAAGACTTGCAGACTCAGTTTTCCAGTCCTCCGCTGCTGCCAGCAAGCTGGCCATCAAGTTCTGCAGCCTGCTTGCAGCCTCTTTTACTTAGCCTCTGGCAACTTCTTCCTTGGCTTCCAGCTTCCCCCTTTGTACCCTTTATTACTTTCTCATGTAAAGGTGCATTAGCAAGCTGTAATCTTGTTTCTTGATTAAAGGAAAATCCCATCGCAAGTGTGGCATTTAAGCCGCGGCGGGCGAAGTATGCAGTTGCCACTGCTAGCGGCCCCCTTTCCTTCTTCTCAGCTCAGCTCAACTCTCTCGGCGCCAACTTGCAAGCACAACCGTCAAAGTAACCATCTGCTCGACAGCTCCTGATCAACCTCCTCCGCTGATCATCAACCTTCTTTGTTGATCATCAGCCATCCTGGCTGCTCTCAGCAGACCTCTCCTCTATCCCCGCAACCCTTGAACAAGCGCTTGCTCCACTCTCGAGCACTCAAAAGCTTCCTCTTCTCCTCCTCAACCCTGCAACCCTCATCCTCTTCTTCTCCTTGCGCGTGAGATCGAACACTCCTCCGTGTTAACTAGGCGGTGCCGCTTTTGCGCATCAACAGGGGGTGAATATGTGAGTTTTGTATCTTTTAGTGGATTAAAAATTAGTAACAAATAAGCACACAGAAACACATCACAAACACAAGAATTTATAGTGGTTCCCCAAGATGGGTACGTCCACTGTCCCGCCCCACCTATCTAACATTTAGGGCTAGACTCGGTTACTTCACTAAAACTCAGATTATAACAATCTTACACCTTGGAGCCTCAACTCCTGTTAAATTTTCTCAAAGGGGTCAGCAAGATAGCCCAAAGCCAAATTAATATTCTCGGCACTACCTAGTTCTCACTTTGATCAAGCGAAAATCTCAAGGAGCAACACTTAACACAACATGCACATGGAAGAACAAGCAGATCTTATTCATTAACATCTTTACAAGGCGAGGTATACGTGGTGAGACAAGATTTCGCCAGTACACAAGCTACAAAACAGAAAGTATACAATAAGCCGAGCGAACAGAACTTCAGAACGCCGAGACCGCCGAGTCCACCTAGTCGCTAAAGTTGCCCGAACTCTAGCTGCTACACGTCAAATAGAACACGGAGTCCTCCTGAGACAGCGAGGCCGCACGGACACCCCGTTATTCGCGTACTACTGATGAACTGATGAACAGACCGTCTACCGGCCTGAGATCGGCGGACAGGTTATTGGATCCTTGCAAAGCTGAAGCAGAGAACTGACAAGCCGCAGAGCGACCTACTGAGACCGCAGCGGCCGCACACTTCCAAGTACTTGACTGAAGTCAAAGCCAAACTCCCGGCTCCTTGAAGCTAGCCGCGCGACCTGCACACAACAAACAATTAACTCTGATTCAATCCGCGCGGACAGCAAAACTTAGACCGCAGCACTTTGACCAAGACCCCACTTATTGTTCACTCGGTTACTTTAGATGTACCAGGGGGGTCTATTTATAGGCGAGGTGAGGAGTGTGGTCACCACCCTAGTGCATAGAGTCACCACCCCATCCCACGCGCTAACAAAACACCCGTCCGCTGAGTCCGCAAAGACTTAGCCGGATTCCAAGGAAAAAATCGTCAGGAGCAAGCTATGCGGACAAGGCACCAGCCCGCAGAGCCCGCAAACACCGCAGGACAGCAACAACCCCCTTCAGTGACAGTCCGCACATGCAAGAGGCAGTTCGCACACCATCAGAACAATGCCTCTATCCGCCACAAGTCCACGACCAAAGGCAGTCCGTCCGGTCAACAACGGACTTGGCGAATACAGCGGACACACTGGACTTGTCACAGAATGTGACCAAGTCCAGTAAATCACCAAAGGGCCTAGCGCGAGCTCGGCGGACATAGCTCCGTCTGCCAATCATCCAAAACATAGACCTCCAACACATTGCCAGAGTAAGGCAGTCCGCAAGCAACTCGCACGTCTGCCCAACGCAACGGCCATCTGCTAGACTCCAAACACCAGTCCGCCACAGCAACAACACTGTTGTACTACCAAAGCTCGGCAAGGCCACAGCCAACCTCTAAGGCCAGTCCACAACAGCGGACGCCGCGGACTAGCCAGTCCGCCGCTCCTCATACGAATAGAGCACAGAACCAGCCTGTTAACTCAAGCTTGCAAACCCGCAAAGCCACTGATCAACCAAGCACAGCCTACAGTCCGCAAACCGCAGTCCGCTCAGTCCGCTTTGCTCGAAGCCCGACGTCCTTGTCCATAGACCAACCATGCCTCATAGCAGACCGCACAGGCTGCACACCAGGCCGCACAAGCTGCTCCTCAAGAACAGCCAAGCTAGCACCCAGAACGCAACCAACAGTCCGTCCAGGCCGCGGACACAGATCGCTCAGGCCGCTTCACAAGAACAGCCAGGTCCAACCAGGCCTATCACTAGGCCGCATAATAGCAGCCCGCATAGTCCGCTGACTCTATCCGCTCAGTCCGCTCAGTCCGCCCGGCCTGCCCATCTCCCACTTCCACTTCACAAATTTCAACACTCTCCCTTGAAGTGAGAAGTGGTGATCACGCCCAGCAAGCTGCGCAACCGCTCAAAAGTCCCCTTCGACAGTGGCTTCGTGAATATGTCAGCAAGATTATCTTCACTCCGAACATGCCCGACCAGAAGATATCCCTCCAACACCTTCTCCCTTATGAAGTGGTGATCGATCTCAATATGCTTGGTTCTAGCGTGACACACTGGATTGTTTACCAGATTGAGAGCACTCTCATTATCACCCCGGAGTAAAGTTGGCTCTTGCACTTCTTCATGAACATTCTCTATAAGCCTCCTCAACCAGATGGCTTCCCGAGCAGCCAAGGCAGAAGCCTTATACTCTGCCTCCATAGTTGAGATGAACACCGAGTCCTGCTTCTTGCTACACCACGAGATGCTGGCTGATCTGCAAGTGAACACATAACCTGAAGTTGACCTTCGATCATCTGAATCACCGCCATAGTCAGCATCCGTGAACCCAAGCAAGGCAAAATCCGAGTCCCTTCTATAAATAAGTCACATGTCAGAAGTTATCTTGACATACTTCAGAATGTTCTTTACCGCCACTAGATGAGACTTCCTTGGTTCATCCATAAACCGACTTACTCGGCCAACAACGTAAGCAATGGATGGCCTTGTAATCGTCAGGTAGATCAAGCTCCCAACAAGAGCTCTGAACACCAAGGGATCAGGAAGAATCCTTCCCTCATCTCGTCGAAGTTTCATCCCATGTTCTAGTGGAGTAGAGCAACTCTTCCTTTCGCCCATGTCAAACCGCTTCACAATGCGATCTGCATATCCTCTTTGGCAAATGAGTATACCGCTCTTCTTCCTCTCCACTTCAACACCGAGAAAGTGATGAATCTCTCCCAAGTTCTTCATCTTGAAGCATATAACAAGCTCAGCCCTGAGCCTTGCTACTTCCTCCTCCAAATTTCCTGTGATGATCATATCATCGACATACAGCAGGACCAAGACTTGCAGATCCCCCTTCTTCTTGATGAACAAGCTAGAATCTGAAATTGAAGCAAGGTATCCGCAGAATTAGAGATATTCTGCAATCTTCCCATACCAAGCTCTAGGAGCTTGCTTCAGCCCATAGAGAGCTTTCCTGAGTTTACAGACATAGTCTGGATGATCTTCAGAAACAAATCTAAGTGGCTGATCCATGAAGATGTCTTTGTCAATTTCTCCGTAAAGCAAAGCGTTCTTCACATCAAGTTGCCACATCCTCCATCTCTTGCAAGCAGCCAAGGCGATCACCACTTTAACTGAAGTCATCTTTGCAACTGGACTAAATGTCTCCTCATAGTCTTCTTCATACTGCTGTGAGAATCCTCGAGCAACCCGGCGAGCTTTGTATCTATCAATGCTCCTATCAGCCTTCTTCTTCAACTTAAATACCCACTTGTAAGTCACCGGAGTAATGTCATCAACCTTGGGCACAAGATCCCAGGTTTCATTCTTCTTGAGAGCAGCAATCTCTTCCTTCATGGCATCTTCCCACTCCTTGACTCCAGTGGCCTCATTGAAGTTTGCAGGCTCTCGCTCATCCAAAGGACCGGCAAAGAAGCAGGAGACAAAACTCACTGCGTTCCCATCACAGTACTGAGCAGGTGGCCTGATTGTCCTCTTCGACCTTCGTAAGGTCTGCTCCTTGCTTACTATCTCCGTTGCTTCTTCAGGCTCAACTCCTACTTGGGGAAAGCTTTGAGCAGTGCTCCCCCTGCTTCCTGAGCCAGAAGGCTCAGCCTCAAAGTTTGAAGCAGCAGGAGCTGCTGGTGAAACAACAAGCTCCTCTTCCAGAACTTCAGCAACCACCCGATGTTCTTCATCAACCTTGCTTTCTGGTAGATCAACCGACCCACCTCCATACGACGTCAGTTCGTCAAAAACAACATCTCTTGACACAACAAACTTCTTTGTTGCAGGATCCATGCATTTCTATCCCTTCTTCCGCTCATTGTAGCCAACAAAGACAAGCTTCCTTGCCTTTGCATCAAGCTTGGTCCAAGAAGCATCCGGGACATGCACATAGCAAGTTGATCTGAACACCCAAAGGTGTCCCACACTAGGCCTCTCCTTCAGCAACATTTCAAAGGGAGACTTCATGTTGATAGGGCTGAGAGGCATCAGATTGATGACATAAGAAGCACAAGACATCCCCTCTGCCCAAAAGGACCTAGGAATATCTTTTGCATGAAGCCAGCATTTACAGGTCTCCGTCAGGTGACAAATCTTCTGCTCCACTACTCCATTTTATTGTGGAGTGTGAGCACAAGTGAGCTCTCTCTGAATTTCGTGCTTCCTGCAAAAGTTAGAAAACTCGGAGGAAACAAACTCACACCCGTTATTTGTTCTAAGCTTCTTGATCCGCAAGCCAAGCCAGCCCTCCACTAGCTCCTTGAACTCCACAAACAAACGGAAGGCTTCAGACTTCACCTTCAAGAAATAAACCCAAGTATATCTTGAGTAGTCATCAATCAGGACAAGCATGTATCTGCTTTCACCAAGGCTGGCAGTGACAGTTGGTCCTATCAAGTCGCCATGAATGCACTCCAAAGGTTTCTTGCTCCTTGTTTGTGACTTATCAAACGGAAGGCGATGTGTCTTACCGTATTGACATCCCGCACAAACATGTCTGTCACCAAAGGAGGACAACTTAGGCAAACCTCTCACCAGACTTCTACTAGACATAGCCTTCAGCTTGTCCATTCCTATATGCCCCAGCCTCTCATGTCAAATAGCAGCGCTATCGTTGGCTCTTATTCAATCAACGCAAGAGTTAGTTGCAAGAACAAACAAGTTCTTAACTCTTCTCCCTACATGAGCAACATCAGCCTTAACCGCCGATATGTTGCGAAGGAACTTCACGTCTGTTGACCCAAACAGAACGTGATACCCAGTGTTTACCGCATTGGTCACAGAGAAGAGGTTCTTCTTCATGCACGGTACATGATACACACTCCTTAATGTGAGTGGCCCCTGATCACTACCCAAAGGCACAACCCCCTCGTTCTCTACTGTATAAACAGTGTTATCAACAGTTATGATAGCTTCGTTACCTGAGTATGCTTGTAAGGAAGAGAACTTCGACTTGTCTCTGGTGAGGTGATGACCACACCCGGAGTCCACGATCCATTCATCGTTGAAGTCCTCAGCAGACAAAGCACAGACACAAGTGCCCGTCATGAAGGCTCCGCCCCATTAAGCTTCCTCACTCTTAGAGCAAGCTTCCTCCTTGCCTGCAGCATGCACAGGCTGTAGTTTGACCTTGCAGTCCCGCTTGAAGTGTGCTCGCTGATGACACCTGTAGCACTTCAAGTTCTTCTTCCAGTCCTTCTTTGGAGCAGCGCTCCTCTCCGGCTGATAAGAAGTTGAAGACTCATTCTCAACAGCGACCTACTTCTTCTTCCCTTCCCACCTCTTCTTCTTCTTTCCCATGAAGAGAGCTTCACTGCTCTCCTCAGAAACTGTGACTCCAACCATCTGCCTTGCCAGACTTTCCCGCGAGGCAAGCATATTTTCAAGCTCCAGCTGATATGGCTGAGTGGCCCAGCCTTGAACTGAAGTAGCAAAGACAATATATTCCTTCCGCAAGCCGCGGATTATGTGCCTCTTCAATTTGGCCTCAGAGATAGGCTCATCAGGATCAAGAGCTGACAGCTCAGCACACAAGCTCTTAATCTTCAGAAAGAATTTTGAGATGGTCAGGTCTCCTTGAGTTGCCCTTGCCAACTCATTTTCCAAGAACTGGAGCCTTGCCACGTTCTTCCTATTGAACAACTCATTAATAGTTGTCCAAATATCAGTAGCTGATTCATATCCAATGATGTGATCAAACAGCTCTGGTGATATAGCTCTCTTGAGAACAAACTCCGCCTTAGTATTGGTTTTTCTCCAGAGCCTCACCTGCTCAGCAGTTCCGAAAGCAGCAGTCACTTTCTGTCTATCGTCACCACCGACGACCTCCCATAGCTCTTCGCCTATAAGAAAACTCTTCATACACAACTTCCACTTCTTGTAGTTAGTCATGGTCAAGAGTTCAATGTCAAGACCTCTTGCATAGCTTCCTTCCATAGCAACAAACGATTGGTTAAGTCTCCAGAAGCACAGAGCACCAACACACGTTGATCACTGCTCAAGCAACTGAACCTCCCTCTGATACCATGTTAAATTTTCTCAAAGTGGTCAGCAAGATAGCCCAATGCCAAATTAATATTCTCGGCACTACCCAGTTCTCACTTTGATCAAGCGAAAATCTCAAGGAGCAACACTTAACACAACATGCATATGGAAGAACAAGCAGATCTTATTCATTAACTTCTTTACAAGGAGAGGTATACGTGGCGAGACAAGATTTCGCCAATACACAAGCTACAAAACAGAAGTCCACAACAAGCCGAGCGAACAGAACTTCAGACCGCCGAGACTGCCGAGTCTGCCGAGTCACTGAAGCCGCCCGAACTCTAGCTGCTATACGTCGAAAAGAACACGGAGTCCGCCTGAGACCGCGAGGCTGCGCGGACACCCCGTTATTCGTGTACTCCTGATGAACTGATGAACAGACCGCCTACCCGCCTGAGACCGACAGACAGGTTATTGGATCTTGGCAAAGCTGAAGTAGAGAACTGACAAGCTGCAGAGCGACCTGCTGAGACCGCACATTTCCACGTACTTGACCGAAGTCAAAGCCAAACTCCTGGCTCCTTGAAGCTAGCCGCGCGGCCTGCACACAGCAAACAGTTAACTCTGATTCAATCCGCGCGGACAGCAAAACTTAGACCGCAGCACTTTGACCAAGCCCCCACTTACTGTTCACTCAGTTACTTTAGACGTGTCGGGGGGGTCTATTTATAGGCGAGGTGAGGAGTGTGGTCACCACCCTAGTGCATAGAGTCACCACCCCAGCCCACGCGCTAACAAAACACCCGTCCGCTGAGTCCGCAAAGACTTAGTCGGATTCCAAGGAAAAAACCGCCAGGAGCAAGCTATGCGGACAAGGCACCAGCCCGCAAAGCCCGCAAACACCGCAGGACAGCAACAACCCCCTTCAGTGATAGTCCGCACATACAAGAGGCAGTCCGCACACCACCAGAACAACGCCTCTATCCACCACAAGTCCACGACCAAAGGCAGTCCGCCCGGTCAGCAGCGGACTTGGCGAATACAGCGGACACACTGGACTTGTCACAGAATGTGACTAAGTCCAGTAAATCACCAAAGGGCCTAGCGCGAGCTCGGCGGACATAGCTCTGTCCGCCAATCATCCAAAACACAGACCGCCAACACATTGCCAGAGTAAGGCAGTCCGCAAGCTACTCGCACGTCTGCCCAACGCAATGGCCATCTGCCAGACTCCAAACACCATTCCGCCACAGCAACAACACTGTTGTACTACCAGAGCTCGACAAGGACACAACCAAGCTCTAAGGCCAGTCCACAACAGCAGACACCGCGGACTAGCCAGTCTGTCACTCCTCATGTAGATAGAGCACAGAACCAGCCTGTTAACTCAAGCTTGCACACCCGCAAAGCCACTGATCAACCAAGCACTGCCTATAGTCCGCAAACCGTAGTCCGCTCAGTCCGCTTTTCTCGAAACCCGATGTCCTTGGTCATAGACCAACCAGGCCTCATAGCAGATTGCACAGGCCGCACACCAGGCCACACAAGCCGCTCCTCAAGAACAGCCAAGCTAGCACCCAGAATGCAACCAACAGTCCGCCCAGGCCGCGGACACAGACTGCTCAGGCCGCTTCACAAGAACAGCCAGGTCCAACCAGGCCTATCACCAGGCCGCATAACAGCAGCCCGCACAGTCCGCTGACTCTGTCCGCTCAGTCCGCCCAGCCTGCCCATCACCCACTTCCACTTCACAAATTTCAACAACTCCTATAAACTCGGAGACAACGCTCTTACAACTCGGAGAACAACCTCTCCTACAACTCGATCCAATAAACAAGGATCTACAAATTTGGAAGTGGAAACTTCCTACCATAATAAAAATGGTTTGGTACAAGTTTATAGATTGAAAACAATCTTTGTCTTCAGATTTTAGAAGATTCAATCTTCTTCCTTCTTAGAGAGTAGATCTTGAAATAACGGTTGAAGGAGAAGACTTAAAAGACACGAAAGCTTTGATCTTAAAACTTAGGATCCGACTAGATCAAGAAGGACCTCTGTAGAATCTGAAAGCAGTGATCTTGTCGAATCTCTTCTTGTTAGGAATCACCGATCATGAAGTTTTAGGTCATCGGGTTGATCGTTTCCGAGAATAGTAGATCAGGAAAGAAATTTCGGTCATTCATGATTTGAAATTAGGTTAAGAACGATTATTTGTGATTCTTAATTCCGAAATGTAATCCTTGGTATATATATATATATATGATTCTTCTACAACAGTTATTGCTATAGCGCAATCTTTTGTCTTTATTTGTCAAGTCTACCAGAGTGAATGTGTCCATGATAATTCCTTTATAGATTGGGCTCCATACTTCAACAAGTTCCCTATTTTGGTCAAACTTGTGAGCATAGGGGCCTTCTCGATATCTTCTTCTCTTGTAAGCTGGTTGGGATGGTGTTGGATCCCTAGTTTGGATCTGAGTTAGGTTCACTATTAGGTTATTGACCCACCATGTATAGCCTAGGATCAATTTGTTAGTTCTAAGGTCTAGGTCAGTTTGACTAGGTTAGACATCTTTGATCCAGCCCTCAGAAGTATTCAGAGATTCAGATTTAGAAGAAATGCATTTTTAAAGAGTTCAGAAAATTTGTTCGAAGTTCTATGAACTCAGCTTGACGATCGTCGATTGCAGATCGGCGAACACAGAGTGTCAACTCTGAGCTGAGCTCGACAAAATATGAGCTCAGGTCGACGATCTTCCTTCTTCTACTCAGATTCTCTGGTCGACAAACTTGGAACTCAGCATTGATAGATATCTTCCAGATCAATTATCTCTGAGCTCAGCTCGATGAAGGAGATTTATCAGCTCGACGAACTTTGTGTTCTGTTCGACAAAATCTGTACTGAGTTCGATTAATTTTCTTCAGTATCAGTTTGACGTATTCTCTCACATATTGACTTCAATTTGTATTGTTCTAAAGCAGTAATTCTCTGATAATTAATGTTTATATTCTGAAGAATATAGTCGTTTCTTGGCAGCATTAATTATGGTTTTCACACAGTTAATTACTTGATTTATTTACTGGGACAGTTGAAGAAACTCATTAAAAGCCAAAATCCAGTCGTTCAACTCTCAGAATCTCAATAGTAAATTCAGGATATTATTCAAATTTCAAAGGCTGAAATCTCTCAGGATATAAAAGCAAATTTTCTCTCTTCAATAGTAGAACAACAACAACCATTGATACACTTTTCAGAGAAAAGCATTGATATCATTCTTACAAGAAATTGAAGAAGAACATCAACACACAAATCATTAGTCTTCTTTAGTTTCTGCTTCAAGATTTTTCTAGAGACAATAGTCAACATCTGTCTGAAAGTTCATGAAGATCAACAAGCCAACTTCAAGTCCTACACCATGTGCAAAGCTCTCATCTTCCTGAACCTTTCTTCATCGCAGGGGGAGCTTTGACAACAACATCCACTAAGTCTTCTCAGTTGTTTGAGAAAGAGAAGATAACATCATTTTTTTACTACTGTAAAAAGGGTTTTTAACTCCCTTCAAAAGTTATCATCTGGTTGTCAAGTCTCCTTATCAAAAGACTTGGATTAGTTTTTGGGTACCTGATCAAAAGCTCAAAGGATTGTGAGATCTCCCTTGAAATAGATCTTGTGGTGACAGGGTGTCTGAGCAAAAACCTGTTGTGGTAGGGCACCTGAACAAAAACATGTTAGTGGATTCCTAACAGGGTGGTAGAAGAGTAGATGTACCCAGTTTTGGGGAACCACTATAAAATCTGTGTCGTCTGGAGTGCTCTATTCTTTTATTTGTTGTGATGTGATTGTCTTTATTTTTATTCTCTCTATACATATAGATATCACTTATTTTAATTTTGCTATAAAAACTAATCAAAGTTTTTAAAATACTCGATTCACCCCCCTCTAGAGTTAAGACAGATCTATCCCTCACTTTCAATGGGTATCAGAGGACAAGGCTGTTTGGTTTCACAAGCTGACGCCTGAACCAAAATATCTTTGATAGATCTCTTTTTCTATAGTGTCTTCTCTCTAAATCATGGTACAAAATAAGGAATACTCAAGCACCAGACCTCCAGTGTGCAACTTAAATAAGTTTGCTCTCTAGAAGGCAAGGATCAGATTATATATGAATTCAATTGATGAAGACATCTATAATTCAATTTTGATAGGTCCCCCTACTCCTTCTACACCAACATCAACAAGTATCTCAACTGTTCCACCACCTGAGTGGACAAAGGCTCAGAAGAAGTTAAATATGGCTGATGCAAAAGTTATGAACATCCTAGCTCAGACTATGTCTAATGATATCTTCTAGAAAGTTATTGAATGCTCTTCAGCCAAAGAGATTTGAGATTCCCTAAATACAATGGTTGCTGGCTCTACTGATGAAAGAAAAGATAAAAATCTCATCTCATTTCCTAATATGAGAACTTCAAGAAAGAAGAGTCAGAGTCAGTGGCTGACATGTACAACAGACTCAGCCTAATTGTCAATGAGCTGAAGAACCTGGATAAAAATATCTCATTAACTATGATAAATGACAAGATTCTTATGCGCTTCCCCAGCACATGAGACTCCAAGATCTGGCCAATCAAGGAGGTCAGAAGCCTGAATGAAATATCCACTTAGTCTTTGTTAGGCAAGCTCAAGTCCTATGAGCAGCTTATAAAAACAAGAGAAACAGCTAAGCAGAAGACCTCCTCATCAGGAAGGAAAAAGCAAAACATTGCTTTCAAGGCATCTGAAGAACCAGAAGCTCCATCAGAAAATGAAGAACTCCTAAGCTTGCTGGCCAAAAGATTTTACAAGATGACCAAAAAAGATTTCAGAAGGAAGTCAACCAGACAAGATGACAAACCAAGATATGACAAAACTCCTACCAAGGAGATTATCTGCTTTGGTTGTAGAAAATCTGGACATATTCTTCCTGAGTGTCCAGAGAATCAGAAGTATGAGAAAAGAAGAGACAAGGACTCCAGAAAGCAGTACAACAAACCCTCCTCAAGCAAGCATCAGAGGAAGGAGAATGGATTTGTTGCAGAAACTTGGAGTGAGACAAAAGAAAAATCTTCATCTTCCAGCTCCAGTGAAGATGAGGAAGAAGCTAAAGCAAAAGAAATTTGCTTGATGACTATCAATGCATCAGGCAACATTTCAGAAGATGAAAATTCAGAAAATGAAGATTCTGAATCAGAAGAGGATCAGGTAATATCCTCATTTGATTTTAATTCAGACCATTTTAAAACTGAATTTAAATTATTATTATGTAATGATCTAATCAAATCTGAGAAGGAAATCAAACTTCTTAGAGATAAACTAACTGAACATGATAATCTGTTATCTGAAAATATTAAGTTAAAAGATGAACTAGTTATAGCTTCAGAACAAATTACTTCTTTAAAAATTAAATTGAATGAGGCAAAGAAATTTGAAGAATCCCTAAATGAGAGAAGCATCAAATTGATGGACATCATAAGCACTGTAAATGTCAGGCTTAATAGCAAATTGGGCTTAGATGTTTCATCAAGCCAAACTTATCTAATTCAGAAAAACATTCTCTCAACCCCCATTAAATTCATATCAGAAAAGGGCAAAGAAAAGGCAGATAAGAATAACAAACCAACTAAATTTAATCAGAAACACAAGAAAAAGAGAAAGAACAAGAAAAACTTTAATCATAACAATGTTCAACAGATTTCATCGAACTCAGATTGATGAAATGTATACAGTTCTACGAACTCAGGCCGACGAACTCTGAACATAGATTTCTATTATAATTATTCTTCGAACAACGATCGACGAAACCAATATGGTTCATCGAGCCGAGATCGATGTTTTCGAGGCACAGAGAATGAATACTTCCATTCTTTGAGCGGAGTTCGACGAACTCATCCCTATTCGTCAAACTCAGATCGACGAACTTATCAAAATTCGTCGATCCCAGTTCAGCTTAACAGAAACTTTAATAATCCTAGAACATTTAATCAACCAAAAGAATTTGTTAACTCATTTACCCAATGGATAATTCCACCTAGGAAATTTCACCCTCTAGGATATAAGAACAAACCCGAATGCTCTTACATTTCTAGTTTTAAGTTTGAAAAGAATCAAGGACCCGAGGTTACCTGAGTCAAGAACACCTAATTTTTCATTTTGCAGGTGAAGGACTATCCTACCATAGAGGAACAGTGGTACCTGGATAGTGAATGTTCAAAGCACATGACAGGAAGCAAGGACAACTTAATAAACTACAAGTCCAAGCTTGGTCCAAAGGTGACATTTGGTGACTCTAACTGTGGGCAAACTGAAGGTTATGGGATTGTCAAGGTTAGAGCTGTCACTTTCAGAAAAGTAGCATATATGAGTGGTCTAAAACATAATCTGATATCCATAAGCCAATTATGTGATGATGGTTATCAGGTATCCTTTAACCATTCTTCTTGTAGTATTTTTTTAGTAGATAATAAAACTGTCTTAACTGGCCTTAGGCAAGGAAACATTTATGCAGTAAACTTCAAATCTGCTAGGTTAGAAATTTGCCTATTTAATCAAATTAGTAACAATAATGAATTATGACATAAAAGATTAGGGTATGTAAATCTCAAAAATATTACTAAACTCTCCAGGGACAAGCTTGTTAGAGGATTGCCTTCTTGCCCCTACAAGAAGGAAAGCCTCTGCAGGACTTGTCAATTAGGAAAGCAAACCAAAAATAGTTTTAAATCTATTAATAAGAGTGATTCACCCAGGATTCTGTACCTGCTACACATGGATCTATTTGGACCCATTGTTATACAGAGCTTGGGAGAGAAATCTTATACCTTAGTTATTGTAGATGACTTCTCTAGGTTCACTTGGGTGTTCTTCTTGAGAAACAAGTCAGATAACTTTAAAGTTCTTATAGATTTTCTTAAGAGCATAAAGATTGAGTATTCTACTCCAGTTGCATTGATCAGAAGTGATCATGGTACTGAGTTTGAATCTCTTCCTATGCAAGAATTCTGTGAGATGGAAGGTATCAGGCATTGCTTCTCTGCTCCTAGAACTCCTCAATAAAATAGGGTAGCAGAAAGGAAAAACAGAACCCTCATTGAAGCTGCAGAAACACTGCTTGTAGATGGTTACTTGCCCCTATCCTTTTGGGCAGAGGCTGTAAGCACAGTAAACTATGTCCTGAATAGGAGTTTAATACATAAACTTAAAGGCAAGACTCCCCATGAATTACTCAAAGGGAAGCAACCTAAAATAGATTACTTTAGAATTTTTGGTTGTAGATGTTATATTCATAATAATAACAAGAAATATCTTATAAAGTTTGAAGCCAAAGCTGAAGTGGGAATCTTTCTTGGATATTCCCAAGTCAGCAAGGCCTATAGGGTTTTTAATAAATCAACTTTAAAAATGCAAGAATCTGTACATATAACATTTGATGAAGATAACATGTTTTATATGGAGAAGGATTCTTCTACCAAAGATTTATTGCAGGTACCCCAACTGTGTGAGAAATTGGATGATTTAAACCTCACCAATGAGGCTATATCACATCCTTCTCCACATATTGAAGAAGACAGTGAAGAAGAATTCAGTGAAATAACTGCTGAACCACAAACAACAAACACAATTCAACAAGAGGAATTAATTCCTGATACTGTTGCTAAACTAACTCTTCAAACTGATCTTGTCACACTTTGAGATCACCATGTATCTCAAGTGATTGGAGACATATCAGTTGGTGTGCAAACAAGAAATCAACTCAACCAAAACTTGATGCATGCTTGCTTCATATCTCAACTTGAGCCCCAATCCATAAAAGATGCAGAGCAAGATCCCCACTGGATTATTGCAATGCAAGAGGAGCTCAATCAATTTGAGAGATACAGAGTTTGGGATTTAGTTCCTAGACCCAAAGATTTCCAAGTCATTGGAACTAAATGGGTATTCAGAAATAAATTGGATGCACAAGGAGCCATCATCAGGAACAAAGCAACGCTAGTAGCACAAGGATATAGACAGGAAGAAGACATTGACTATGATCAAACCTTTGCACCTGTTGCAAGACTGGAAGCTATCAGAATTTTTCTTACCTATGCAGCCTACAAAAAGTTCAAGGTCTACCAAATGGATGTCAAGAGTGCTTTCTTGAATGGTGAACTCAAAGAGGAAGTATATGTTGAACAACCACCAGATCTTATTTCTCCAACTCATCCCTCCTTTATTTTCAAATTGCATAAAACTCTTAATGGTTTAAAGCAAGCTCGAAGAGCTTGGTATGAGACCCTAGCTAGCTTTCTCTTAGAGCATAAGTTCACTAGGGGCATTGTAGATAGGACTTTGTTCATTAGGCATCATAAACATAACATATTGTTAGTACAAATATATGTAGATGACATAATTTTTAGCTCTACTGATTCCAAACTATGCAAAAGGTTTTCTGACCTGATGCATTCCAAGTTTGAAATGAGTAGTATGGGTGAGCTTTCTTATTTCCTTGGTCTCCAAGTGAAGCAATCCCCTGATGGCATTTTCATATCCCAATCAAAATATTCTAAGGAGCTAGTTAAAAGATTTGGGATGACTAATGCCTCAGCCAAGAAAACACACATGGCTTCCAATGTTGTGATTGATTCTGATGAACATGGCAAGCCAGTTGATCAAAAAATATATAGGGTATTGTTGGGTCCTTATTATATCTCACAGCTAGTAGGCCAAATATAATGTTTGATACATGTCTTTGTGCTAGGTTCCAGGTGAACCCTAAAGAATATCACTATATTTTACTTAAAAGGATTTTGAGATATATAAAGGGTTGCCCAAATTTAGGACTCTTTTATCCAACTGAGTCAGAATTTGAATTAACTTGATTCTCAGATGCTGACTTTGCTGGATGTAGAGTTGTCAGGAAAAGCACATCAGGAACATGTCAGTTCCTTGGTGTTAGGCTTGTATCCTAGTTTTGTAAGAAACAAACATCTGTGTCTACTTCAACTGTAAAAGCTGAATACATTGTAGCTGGGAGTTGTTGTTCACAAATATTGTGGATTCAAAATCAACTCCTGGATTATGGATTACAATCTAAATAATTCAACTATATTTTGTGATAGTACCAGTGCAGTTTCCATTGCACAAAATCCAGTGCATTATAGTAGAACCAAACATATAGAAATTAGACATCATTTCATTAAAGATTATGTGGACAAAAAGAAAATTAATCTTGTCTTTATCTCTACTGATTTCCAAAGTGCAGACATCTTCACTAAACCTTTAGATGAGAAGAAGCATCTGTTCTTTATGAATCAGCTAGGTATGATCAATGGAGAAGGTTAATTTAATTTCTATCTGAGGTCGAAGAATTGGTCATAGTTCGTCGAACGGAGATCGACGATCTGAGAACTGTTCTTGAGAAATTTTGTCGACCTGAGATCGACAAACTCTCTGCATGAAGTTATTTTCGTCGAGCAGAGATCGACGATCTTTGCTTCAGAAAAGTTTTCGTCGACCTGAGAACGACGAAAATTTTTCCCATCTTCCAACTGAGATCGACGATATCATTTTTTCATGAAATTTTTCGTCGACCTGAGAAGGAAGATTTTTTTTTGCAGGACAGAGTTTGCCGCTTCATATTCTAAAAACCCTATAACTAGGTTTTCTTCGAGCTCTATCCCGCGCTTTCTAGTTCTCTTGCACTTGATCTCTCTCTCGTTTTTGCAGGAAAATAATGGAGATTCCAGCGATTTCTCTCTCCATCATGAAATATGATACTGGATTGACATTGACTTCAATTCATTCAACCATACCGATCAGATATTCACTGATATTCTGCAACTGTTTGAAGAACAACAACTGAGGAAACTTATGACCACCAGGATCAAACTGCTAGCGACCGAGATAAGAGAATGGGTCTACACTTCAGCTTCCCCAGATGCAGAAATAATGATTGGTACCATCACAGGCCATCAGGTTACTCTAACACCTGCTATTTTAACTGAGATTTTTGATTTGGTTAATGGAGAAGAAGATATAAAATTAGACAGTTCTGAGTATGATTCTATGCTGATTAAGATGGGTCACCCAGAGGGAAACCCTAATAAATTGTTAAAGAAAAACTTGTCTGTAGAATATAAGTTTCTGGCTGATGTAGTAGGGAAAGTGTTGCTAGGAAAGCACACAGCCCATGATTATATTACCAGGCACCAATTCTTGGTGATGTGTGCCCTGGTTAATAAGAAATTAGTAAATTGGGCTGTGTTGTTGTTTGAATTAATCAAAAAGAAAAACTCAAAGAAAGAAGTATGTTTTGGGAGGATTTTGGGAATTTTCCTCCAGGCCAAGCCTCCTGAACTTTTGGTCTCCCAGACCATGTTCATCAATGCCTCCAAGAGGCTAACTTCTGCCTTATTTGGTAGATGGGAGAGGACCATCTCTAAGCCATCCAAGGCTTCCTCCTCTTCCAGAGCTTCAGAGAACACCAGGACAGTAACAGTCACTCCCTCACCTGAAGAAGAAGCTCTCGCTCCTCCTCCATATTCACCACAATCCACAGTTCCTTCATCAACTACCCTCCAACAACCATCCACTTCCTCTCAAACTCCTACTGCCTCACCATCACAATCTCATTCCCCACTTCCTCAATCTCCAATCCACATACCAGATGATTCTCCATCGCCACCTCCTCAATCTCCTATACCACCTCACCTTGATGACATACCACTACAATCTTCTCTGTCATTTCCAACTTTTGATCTTTTACCATCTCCATCACCATCTCCTCAACATCAGCTATCTCCATCTCAGGATGAAGTCATGCCAGATTTTTTTCATCCCTCTTCCTCCATCCATCCATCTGTATCTACTCAGACACCACCTGAGTTTATGCAACTGGATTTTCCCTCTATTTCCACTATCTTGGAGCTTATCTCTCCAACTATTAGGCATCTCATAGCAGAGGCAATTGCTCCTCTAACTGCCTCCATAAACTCTCTTACTGCTCTTCTTGCTTCCTCTTCCTCTATCCCTTCTTCTTTCCAGGGCCCGGGTTCAGTACCCTCTGAATCCAGGCAGGGGGAGATGTCCAGGAAGAAGTTCCAGGAAGAAGCTCCAGCAGCCAGCTACAGAAGCCAGATTATCACTAGTAGCAACATCAATAGATTTAATTTCTTTATTTAATTCTTTTAATTCAGTTTCAAAAATTTGTCCAAGTTTTGAGTTCATCTCTCCAGCAGTTATACTACTCCAGCAAATTCAAGTTTTGTTTTGTACAGATTCTTGTGAGCAGTTCTAGCATTCTCTCCACCAACTTAGATTATCATGGATGAGATTACTATGGAAGAAGAACATGGTGATCAAATTATTCAAAGCCAGCAGTTCAAAAACAACATCAATGAAACACCCACAGTGGATTTACCTGTGTTTGACCTCCTGTTTCTTTATTTAATTCTTTTCAAGACCCAGAAATTCAGTTCGAGCTACAAATTCGTCGATCTCCATCGACGATTTGTACCAAGTTTTGATGCTAAACTTCATCTCGAACTCCTAAGGCCATAAGATCTCTATCTCTGTGTTATACTACTCAGATCACGTTTTCTGTTGTTGTATAAGTCCTACAGTTGTAGCAGAGAGTTCGATCAACTAAGGGCAAGTTTTCAGAACAGTTGTTCAGCAATTAATTCAGATTTTCTAGTTTTCATTTATTATAGATTATCAAAATGTTTCTTTGGCCCAGTTGTTGATGATTCTTGTGAGACAGTTCCTGTTTCTGGGATCAACCATCTGAAATCTCATCTCTTGGCATCAAGGCCAACATCTCTCCACCAAGTTGTTGCTGAAATTATGACTGGTCTATCACCCTACAGCAAAGCTTCATTTCCTGAATCCCTAATGACATCATCAAATCCCAGTCTTCTCACATGAGAAAGAGGACTTCCATCATTCTCTCATCCCCATCTCTGTAAAGTTTTTCAAACTCCCTTCAAAATTAGCTTGTTTGCACCTGTCAAAAGCTATGGCGGAAGAACCTGATCAAAAACATTTATTTTTGAGCCTCAAAAGCTTTGGTGCCCAGACACCTGATCAACTCATCAAATTATTTCAAAGAACCCTATAGCTCCTTGTGTCTTCTGGCTTGCTTGCATCTTTTGTTCTGTGATTGTTTTGTGATTAGTTTAATCTGTGAAATTTCTGTTGTAGGTTATTTTGTGATTAGATTTAATAGTTGCTTCCCTGTTCACCAGATCACAACAATTGTTGTAAAAAGTTTTCAAGCACCATATACTCTATTCACCCCCCAGAGAATCAGATCAGCTGCACTTTCAGAATGGCTAAAGCAATTGGATGATCTATATGATAATCCTCCTGAATCATCTGATGATGACGAGGATTCTGATGATTCAAGTTCTAAGAAAGTAAAGTCTAAGAAGAGAAAGGCTCCTCCCAAGGCTGTTCCTAAGTCTGACCATGTTGTTGATACTCCTTACTACATTATGCACAATATTCCTCTCACTCCAGATATGGCTCACTGGATGAGATTCCTAAGAATGAGCTCAAGGAAAGAAAGAAAAGGAAAAGATACAGTTCCCCACCTAGGCAGACCAGGAGAGGACCTCCTCTTCCTCCTCCTACTACGGGTGCATCAGGAAATGTTGTTAAGACTCAGAAGCCAGCCTCAAGTAGTTCTCAGTCTCCAAGGCTAGCCTCCCATCACTATTTCAGACCAGCTGGGAAGTATAGTCAATACAGACCTCCAAGGTCTTATTATTCAGGCCAATCTCAGCAGTCTTTCCCTCAAAACAACTTTCAACAGCAATCCATTCTTTTCAGAAATCCTCAAAAGTCTTATCAGGATGCTATTAAATCTAATCTAGAAAGATCTCTCTCTCTCCAACCTATGAACCTGAATTAGATCCCAATTTCAGGACGGCCAGATTCCAAGAGCTGATTGGATTATCTCAAATTAACAGAGCCAGTGCAGAAGGAGCAGATCCATTTAAATTCACTACAATGTCTACCTATAGACAGAAGGAGTTTGATCAATTTTAGGTAAACAAAAATCTATTTGACCCTAATGAATACATGCAAATCCATCCTAGAAGCTATAGTGCCTAGAGCTGCATCTGTAACAATTCTTGGGGTTCAAGACCTGAAGATGTCTCAAAAGGATGCAAAAAATCCAAACAGGACAATTGCTTTTGCTAAGTCATCTTCTGCTCCTCCCTCTGATAAGATCTTAAGCATTTTTATTTATTTGCTATTTTTTTATTTATATGTGTAATGAACTTAGCCATATCATATCTGCTGAATAGTTTAAATTCTGTGAGATATTTATATTGCTTTTTGTTTGTATGTTTTTCTATTTTGTTTAGTGATATCACCCAAATAGAGAGAGATTGTTAGATCCCAAGTTTGGATTTGGGCTGGGTTTATTATTAGGTTATTGACCCACCATGTATAGCCGAGGGTCAATTTGTTAGTTTTAAGGTCTAGGTCAGTCTGACTAGAACATGCATCTTTGATCCAGCCCTCAGAAGTATTCAGAGATTCAGATTTAAAAGAAATGCAGTTTTAAAGAGTTTAGAAAATTAGTTCAAAGTTCTTTGAACTCAGCTCGATAATCGTCGAGCGTAGATCGACGAACTCAGAGTGTCAACTCTGAGCTGAGCTCGACAAAATACGAGCTCAGGTCGACGATCTTCCTTCTTCTACTCAGATTCTCTGGTCGACGAACTTGGAACTCAGCATTGACAGATATCTTCCAGATCAATTATATGTGAGCTCAGCTCAACGAAGGAGATTTCTCAGCTCGACGAACTTTGTGTTCTGTTCGACGAAATGTGTCCCGAGTTATATTAATTTCCTTCAGTATCAGTTTGACGTATTCTCTCACATTTTTACTTCAATTTGTATTGTTATAAAGCAGTAATTCTCTGATAATTAATGCTCATATTCTCAAGAATATAGTCGTTTCTTGGCAGCATTAATTATGGTTTTCATAGAGTTAATTACTTGACTTATTTACTGGGACAGTTGAGGAAACTCATTAAAAGCCAAAATCTAGCCGTTCAACTCCCAGAATCTCAACAGTAAATTCAGGATATTATTCAAATTTCAAAGCCTGAAATCTCTCAGGATATAAAAGCAATTTTTCTCTCTTCAATAGTAGAACAACAACAACCATTGATACACTTTTCAGAGAAAAGCATTGTTATCATTCTTACAGGAAATTGAAGAAGAACATCAACACACAGATCATTAGTCTTCTTCAGTTTCTGCTTCAGGATTTTTCTAGAGACAATAGTCAATATCTGTCTGAAAGTTCCTGAAGATCAGCAAGCCAACTTCAAGGCCTACACCCTGTGCAAAGCTCTCATCTTCCTGAACCTTTCTTCATCTCAGGGGGAGCTTTGACCACAACATCCACTAAGTCTTCTCAGTTATTTGAGAAAGATAAGACAACATGATTTTCTTTTCCTACTATAAAAAGGGTTTTTAACTTCCTTCAAAATTTATCATCTGGTTGTCAAGTCTCCTTATCAAAAGACTTGGATTGGTTTTTGGGCACCTGATCAAAAGCTCAAAGGGTTGTGAGATCTCCTTTGAAATAGATCTTGTGGTTACAGGGCACCTGAGCAAAAACCTGTGGTGGCAGGGCACCTGAACAAAAACCTATTAGTGGATTCCTACCAGGGTGGTAGAAGAGTGGATGTACCCAGTTTTGGGGAACCACTATAAAATCTTTGTGTCGTCTGGAATGCTCTATTCTTTTATTTATTGTGTTGTGATTATCTTTGTTTTTATTCTCTCTCTATACATATAGATATCACTTATTTTAATTCCGCTATAAAAACTAATCAATGTTTTTAAAATACTCTATTCACCCCCCTAGAGTTAAGACAGATTTATCCCTCACTTTCAGATGGTTCTTCAATAAACTCTACAACAGCTTTAGCAGCAATTTCAGCAGCATCTGTTGCAGTCTCTGTCGCATACTGAGAATAGTCCTGAGTATCTGTCCAGTACTAAGAGTAGTCATGTACAGGTTGAATAAGATTATGTGTTGATTCTGGTATTCTGGCTTCAGTATCTAGACCTGCTCCACCTGGAGGTGTTCCAAACAACTCTCTGTGCAACCACTTGAAATTCTCAAAACAATAAGTGTTGACACCACGAATCTCTTGATGCATAGCAGCTTCTAGTGCATTCACCTTGCTGTTAAGTTTATCCTCCCCCTTTCTGACTTCTGTAGTGAGGGTATTAACAATTGTATTTCTGAAGTAGACCATTTGATCATCAAAATGATGCATTTCGCAGTTTTGTACATCAATTATAGTCTTTGTTGTGGTAAGGGCATTCCTTGTCTCATCAAGGTTACGACTAACAGTAACATCCCTAGCCCATCTAGACCCCCTTGCTGGTGTTAGGGTTTGAGTGGCGAATTAGGGCAAGGAGACGACCTTAGAACACCTTGAGCTAAGAAAAATAGTTGTGCACCCCCAATGTGCACAAGTCAACCTAGGTCGATTTACACCCAAATGAACTCACCACCTCAAAGTAAACTCCCTAACACCTCCCTAACCATAATGGGGAGCCAATTGACTAATGGACTCATGGCTAGGTACACCAAGTTGGCCAAATTGACCAAAGTCAACTGTAGCTCAACATAGGTCAACTCAATCTGAATTGGCTTGATTAGACTTCTTGTGGTCAAATTGACCTCACCCCTAGCCTTATAATATCATTAGGGGCCAATTGGACCCAAAAGCCCCATCATGAGGTTGTTAATCTCTCCAATTTGACCAAAGTCAAATCTAGGCCAATTTTGGTCAAACCTACACTTTTTGGACAAATTGACTCAATTGGGGACCCACCTTCGCCCAACCAGCATAAGGAGATGTCATAAGACTTAAGACTAACCCATGGGACCAATTAACCCATTGGTTGACCAAGTCAACACCCCCAAGTCAACCATAGTCAAAGTGGAGCCTAAATGAGACGAATAAAGGCTCAACCCATTTCCTATGCGCTAAGGCTTGGACCAAGGCCAATCCTACAGCCCACTAAGCTTATTAATTTAATTATTATGATTAGGGAATTAATTGGATTAATTATTAAAGAAAAAATAAAGAAATTCTCATTTATTAATGGAGGAGGAAAAAATTAATGGAGCGAGGCCATGGGGCACACCCTTCCTTTTCCCTAAGCCCACCATTCATCTCCCCTGATAATTGTAAGGAGAATCCCATCAATTCCAGTCAGCCACCATCAAGGAGAGCTATTAATGCCCATGTCTAACCACCCCTTTCATGGCAACTCCATAAATACATCTCCCCAGCCCCATTCGACCCTTTCATCACCTTTAGAAGCTCTCAAGGAGTCAAAATAGTGTGATAGATCAAAGCTTTTGTTGGAGGATTGAGGAATTGAGGAAGCTCGCCGGAAACCGCCGCCACTATGGCCACCCGTCGAAGCAGCCGCCTCCAAGCCCAGAATCAGGCTCATTTCTCCTCCTCTCCCCTTGTGTTAGTATCTTAGATCAATAGGAAACGAAATCAAGTTCAATTGGGCCAATTTCCATTCTCAAATTCTCCCCAAATCTCCATATTTTATTCCCGTCGGGTTTGCCAGAAACTTCCACTCCGGCGGCCGAGCCGCCTCCAGGCGATACCCATCACCTCAATAGAGGTGGTGGTGGAGGTGGTCAGCCGGGGAGGTGGCCAACCGGGGAGGTGACCAGATCGACGACAAATGGCCTTAGAAAACCTCCAGGTCGGGCCAATCATGGCCATTGGCTCAAAGAGGAAGATGAAATCAGGGCCCTTGATTTGAAAATATTAATATTATTTAATAATACTTTTCATTAAATTTGTCACACTTAGGACAGAATTTTCAAACATAAATTAATGCCTCTTTGAGGCAAATTCATGAAAAATGCATAACATGAAAGTTGTAGTCATATGTATTAAATTTAATTATAGACTTAAATCTGACAATTTGGAGCAAAGTAGCTCCCTTTAGGGCAGTTTTAGTGGGACTGGTCCTTAGGAGGGGACAACCCATTTTTCTTGAATAACTTTTAAATGGTTAAATTTATGGTCCTGAAATTTGGGTCATGTAAGAATATACACTAGGTACACCTACACTCTAAAAAAGGGAATTTTGGACAAAATTTCCTATAGGTTTAGGTAAAATGTGATTTTTCATAAAAGTGAAATAATTTGGTGAAAAATAATTACAATGACGCCAAATTTTGGTGGGAGTCTCAATAGGGCATTATAAAGCCCTTTTAAAAATTTCAAATCTTTTGGAGCTCTGAATATGGGGGTATTCCAATACACGAGGCTATGACTTGTGATATGTGGTGTGCATTTAGCCAAAATGTGTATCTTGTGAATTTAGCAAGATTTGCTTAGTAAATTCCAGTGAAATTTTAAACATCCACTTATTTAGTGAAAGTACACCTGCTCATGAAGTTTTGGAAGATTTGGAGTTGATTTATTTGGCAAATGAATTAATTAATATTTTGTTATGCATGTGTATTAATGATATTATGGTGACTAAAATAGTTGCAAAAATTATGAAATCTTTCCAATAGCAATAACTTAGAATGATACACACTAGATATATTAATTGGAATTTTTGGAAGTCAGAATCTTAGAGTTGCAGTTATAATTACCCTTTTGCCCCTTCTATATAATTGAGATAATTGTGCTCAAATTGAGTTAATTTTCTGGAATAAATAATTATTTACCATTTTTAACCTCCAGTAATTTTTTTGAAATTATTTGATGAATATTTATAGTACTTCATGTGTAACATGACCTAGTGGATCAGATTTTTGTAATTAGAAATTAAATCTCAAATATTATTGGAATGATATGAAATTTGGTCCAAACCTTTTATTTATCATTAGGACCTTGTGGCAATTAATTACTACCATTGGGACACTTAGAAGTGATACTTCATGTCCAAATCCACTAGTGGCTTATATTTTAGGAAAATTCAATTATGGTCAATTTAATTTAGAAAAGTGTGAAACTTTGGAACTTCATCATAACTGAGTATTCAGACCCATGTAATTAATCGTATGTCGTTTGGATAAAATGTTTGGTGGTTACAACCCTTAGACTCTTATCGATCATTTGGGTTGCATATAGTAAAGTCAGGGGGGCGATGATTAGATGCAATACAAATTGGATATAGTCAAGTTGGGGTATAACTAGGACCTTGATGTGATATTGGTTGGAGTCCTAAGGGATTTACCAAGAGGTGGTGTGAGTTGTACTTGGACCGTAAGGGCGTAGTTAAGTTCAGGAACAACGAAATATCGTCGTTTCCTATATGAAGCACAAATCGCCATAGACTTTCTAAGAGTAACTATGAGAGAGGGTTTGATAAAGGGTAGTCACTAACAAAACTAAATATCTTGAAAAAGGGAATGATGGGGTTAATCTCATTATAGTTCCTAGTACCATTGTGAGCCCTTCATCGGGTAGACCTTGGGAAGTCCAAGATCGACCTTAAATCGCTATGTACAATTAAAAGTTAGATAAGAGTAGTCTAATAGGTTGAAGGGAAAACCTATAAATCTCACCTGTGTATGGGTTGGAGTGAATCAGGACTCGTTAGTCCTGTGAGCTGGAGGTTCGGGGAAGAGATAAATTAAGGACTCATTAGTCTTGTGAGTTGAAGGCTCGGTGACATATTAGTCTTGAGGACGGGATGGTCCTGCGAGCTGGAGGCTCGAGTAAGTATTTTCATACCTACTTTGCGCTTGTTGTGGTGGGTCATTCGGTACTGGTCCATTTGGCACACCGACGGAAGTATGATGGCTCTGATGTGGTGTGCAAGTCTTTGGAGGGAACCAATAGGTTGTTTATACTGAGGCCTGGAGGACTAACCTCCTAAATGCACACCTGACCATAAAGTATGATAACTGCTTTTTCTTTCCTAAGATTTATACAGCTCTTCCTTATTGCTTTTGTACTGTACTTTATTACTGCTTATTACTACTTTTTTGTTGCTGCTCATACTGGTATAAAACTACTAGAATTATATATAAACTGTTAGATATTGTCATGTCACCTGTTTTTGCCATTTTGCTCTGTTGTCTTACACTTCCTTCCTCCCGCGCGGTGCCTAGGAGTCACGGGGACTAGGCAAGGATGATAATGGCTTGTTCTTATGACTAACGGTCAGTGGACCATATCATTTTAGGGACGCGCGGAGACGCCGCTTCAGTTCGACCAGGTGGAGCCAGAGATTGAGTTACCAGGATCGGAGGAGCAGTTGACGCGCACTGCTACTACTACCCAGCGACAGGTTGATGAGTATTTTATTTAGCTTTCGCATGTAGTTGAGAGAGAGAGAGAGAATTTTGTGTTATGGTTATATATTAGGCATATGCCCTATTACTCTCCTCGATTGTTATCTCATTATGGACCTTTCCTTTCATTTGATATTTATATATCTATATTATGATATTGTGGACAAATTTTTATTACTTCTTTTCTTGTTGGTTATGTGTATGATCGTACCTGCAGGCAGGGTCGCCGTCTCGTGCTGGCAGCTAACTCGTAAGTTGGCGTCATTGTAAGGCGACAGTCCTAGGCATAAAATCTCTTCTTGATCGTGCCCAACTATAGGAAGGAGGGATTTTACAACTGGTATCACTTGAACAACGATCATAAGATGATGAATTCCACAAAACACCGGGTTACCCCGTTCGAGCTTCAGTTTGTAAACAAACTAAGCAGCGGAAGCAATGGTGTGTAAGACCCCATTTTTTCCTTTTAAACCACCAGGGTCTTATGCCCAGAACCGCAGCTTTGCGGTGACACCAACACACCCGGGAAGGTCATCACTACAAAACGTCGATCCTGTCGACCATACCGATCGCAAAAAAGTAGAATAATTATAAAGAATACAATCAAACTAGTCCACCAGAATCACATATATAATATAAATTTCTATGAAGGGAGAGTCCACAGAAAAGAATAAACAAGGTACTAAAAAAGGCTCTTGCCTGATACATCAAGATCCTCACAAACAAGTCACTCAACGTGGAAGAAAATCTATAATAACTACTAAGGATCGGGACTCACAGTCCCTGCTGGCTGGACTCCAATGCTAGACTGCCCCGTCTCCATGCTCACCGACCTCTGAGGCTGCGTCTCCTGGTGAGGCTCCACGATCCCCTAAAATAATTTGTCAACGACCATTAGTCTAAAAATACTAAGTCCTGTCATCCCCACCCCTCCCCCAATGGCTCCTAGGCACCGAGTGGGGAGGAGGAAAGGGAAGGTAATGAAGGTGAAGAGTAACAAAATAAGCAGGTGACAACGGAACTAGTCTAACATGAGTATATAAACAGAGCAAGTATATGTAAGCAGTAGTAGGTAAGCCGCATAAATAAGCAGTATAAATGTACACAAGAACAAGTGAGCAAGTATAGTATGAAAAGGTAAACTAAGTAAGTAACCATGACCTATAGGAATGTCCATACAAACCTATAGACCAAGGGGTCATTTTGCAAGGCCTATTGTATAAAGCGTCTCATACCACTTTATACAATAGGTGTCAGGGGTTATATGCAATGATGATGCTATGACATGCAAGTATGTCATGATGTGAACATGCAAGTGCAACACATACACTCGAGTCTGTGCACACAGACCTTTAGTTGCCCCTTTCTGGAGCCTAACCTCCCAGGATACCTCCGTAGTGGCAAATGGAAGCGGTGGGTTGGGCCTCTCCCACCTCTAAACTGGTATCACACTACCAGTCAGACCTCTCGTACGCCTCAATGCTGGTGCACTAAGCGGAGCTCCTGCGTACTCTTGTCGACTGGACCACCGGACTTTATTTGGCCAAGTGCAAAACCACACCTGCCGAGCCAACGTATCGGTGTCGGTGTGACGACTCTCCAATACTGATGACCCACCACCTTATATCTTATGTACATGCAACATTAATGAATTTTCCACCGAGCTAAAGCTCTCCGGACTAACCTGTCCGTCTCAAAACCATTCGAGCCATCGGCTCGCCGGGCTAACCTTCCAATCACTAAAACTACCGAGCTTACCGCTCGTGAGACCTAACCTAACTCCCACAACACCGGGGAGTGCGAGTGTAAGTGTAATCCTAGTTATACTAGTTACTCTTAAACATTGATTTTTCTTACGGTTTAGGTTAGCCCAGGACTGCCTCCGGCATACCCGGTGAAGGGTTCTCAAAGGGCACTAGGTACTATGATGGTAGCTGAAGCTCATCGTTCCCTTTCGCAAGACACTTACTATTATTGGTTAATACCCAATTCCCGATCCCTTTTAATATTTCTCTGGATCTAACTCTAGTGTGTTTTGACTCTCTCTCTCTCTCCACAGGAAAGACGATCTTTCGTCGATCCCGAGCACCACTTATACTAGTCAACCCATCACTTCTTCCCATGATGATTCCTAACAATGAACTCATTTTCACTTCACCACAACCAGTAAGCTAATAACCCCAACTCCATGTGTCCATTTCACATTCTATCACGATTTCTGCAGTTTTACTATATGCAGATCAATCTAAGCTATATGATGTATACGATAGGAGGTACTCCAAATTTTTATTCAAAAGCCCTAAAATATTTATTGGGGGTCTATCATGATATATTTAACCTAAATCCAGAAACTTAAAATTTTTCTCAATAAATTGACATTTAATTAATTTTCCCAAACATTGGTCCACGGATGATTTGAACATGAACTACTAGATTTACTTATGATATGATCATACAAAAATTGTGAACACTATAGGTTAGCAAGTTATTAGTGAATACCAAACACTACTAGAAAAGTGAGTATTGGATACACTTTTTTGGTCAGGGACTAAAAATCGTGGCTAATACACTGATATTAGCCACGATTGCAAAAACCGTGGTTAATAGTTACTTTATAGCCATGGTTATAAAAAGTGTGGCTAATGCAGATGTATTAGCCATGAAAAATAATATTCATGGCCAAAAAGAGATTATTGACCTAAATTTTTGTCACACTTTTTCATTTCCCACTCGCGACTCCACGCAGCAGCCCCTCTCGCTGGCTACTCCACGCCACAACCTCCACGTCTCCTCTCTGATCAACATCTCACGACCATCGATCTCCACCTTCCACCGGCATCTCGCCACAACCACGACGCCCCTGCTTCTCTACAGGGTAAGCCACAAATCTTTTACACTTGCTTCACTTATGCTTCCGCAACCCGTACTTCACTTCGACTTCCATACGCATTTCTACCACCTGGTACTTCCTCCTTCCAAATTAGCGAGGCAAGCGGTAGAAGAAAAAACGCGCGATGGACAAAACGTGGTGCGGTACCGACGGACAAAACCTGGTGCGGAAAAAACGCGCGACGGACAAAACCTGCTGGAAGAAAAATGGAAATTTACGCGGTTTTGTCACCGTGATTTCCGATCAAGGTCGGTGGATTTAAGCTATATTTGGCTCCACATTTTTGGTGTGGCGGACTGGTGTTTTTCAAAAATCCTTGTCAAACAAAGATTTTAATAGGCGATTGATATCCGCACTACACTTTTGGATATTCGCACTACGTTTAGTTTTAATTTTCTGCGTCTTTTGAAAATACTTCTTGTACATGCATTTTTAGGAAAAGTGTTCAACACTAAAGTTGTAGATCTCGACGAGATATACAACTTTCGTTGTGAACACGTTTTCTAAAAATACATGTATAAGGCGTATTTCTAAAAGGCGCGAAATCTGAGTGTATTTCCTAATGTACGTCTTGTACATGCATTTTTAGGAAAAGTGTTCAACACGAAAGTTGTAGATCTCGTCGAGATCTACAACTTTCGTGGTGAACACGTTTCCTAAAAATGCATGTACAAGGAGTATTTTAAAAAGGGGCGGAAAATTAGAAGTAAACGTAGTGTGAATATCCAAAAGTATAGTGTGGATATCAATTGTCTTTTAATATAGCTGTGGGTAAATAGATTTTCCAAATTATTCTCTTTTCCTGCCGTGCCTCCCCACCCGCGATCCAAAATCGATTATTCATCTTTTTCGCTTCCCGGCTTCCCCCCTCCCGCTCCGCTGTTAGGGTTTCCGCGACAGAGCCAACCCGCGCGCGACATTCCTCGCCCATCGGCCATCTCCTCTCTCGCCGATGCAATACCAGCACTTCTCCTTCCTAGAAGTTTGCTCCTCTCTCGCCGACGAACTCCAGGCCGTCTCCTCCCTCCGCCATTTTCAGCAAAAAACCTGTAATGAATCAAAACTTCCATCTCCTCTGCCTTTTTGTTCCAGCAGCTCTTCCTTTTCTTTATCCACTGTTTGTAGCCTTCTCTCCGCCGATAAAGTACGGCAGCCTTCTTTTTACGTTGTTCATGGTTGTAGATCCATTGTTTGTAGCCTTCTTCTTTTTTGTCCATGGTTATAGTTAATGTTTTTTACAATGTTTTCACAGATTATGGGTAGTTGTCATTTTTAATTAAGCAATATTCTCATTTTTATTCTTTGCAGCTCCAAGTTGGTGTGGAATTGGATGCTTCTAAGAACTGCTGGAGTTTTCATTCCAGGTATGAATAACTGTAAGATTAGTAAATTTTGGCTTAATTCGCGCTCATGATAACATAATTATGCATGCCAGGGAAAAGCAGGGGATTGTCATCAAGGTTAATCTTAGATTTTGCTTAATATGCTATGTTTGATATGGGTTTGCTTCATGCTTATTGTGTGTTATTTATTTTAAATTTTGGCTTAATTCGTGCTCATGAAAACATAATTAAGGGTTAATCTTAGCGGCTTGCTCTATTATGATAATTTTATAAATTTTGTATTAGCTAGCGGGTTGTGTTGAGCGATAATTGTACTTAAATCTACAGATACATCTAGATTGTAAGTGTCATGCATGTGTGCTAAGTACCTAATTCAAATAGGCTATTTGAAAAAACGGTTCCAAGGCACTCCCATAGGGTTTGATCATCTTTAACACCTGGCTAGAATAGCTCTGAGTTGACTTGAATTTATCCTTAGAGTATTTTTTGTAGGTTTTCAAAAACTTAATATTATAAATAAATTTTCTTGTATGGGTATCATTGGTAGAACACATGCTCAATATTTTTTTGTAGCATTTCTATTAATTCCTTTTTAGTGGCGTGCTTACCATGTTTGTTCAGAACTATAGAGTTCTTTTTATTGTTTAGATTCATGTGATGAATTGATGTGTACATTCCGTCCCACGACGCACCTTGCTGTCTTGTTTCTATTGTTTACATTCCGGCCCAAGGGAAAAGAAACGACGCACCTTGCTGTCCTGTTTCTATTAATTGCCGTAATTGTTTTCTAACCATTAAATATGTGTGGTTTATTCCTCTTTTATCCTTCAAAATAAAAATCAGGGAACTGTAATTGAAGTGTATCAATCTTTATTACCAAGTTTCTTGAAACTTAAGTCAGATATTAGTCATCTTTTTGCAAAATATAAGTTTTAGCTGGGCCCATCGCCGCCATAATTTCCTACTTAAGCTCTGTTTGGAACAAATCTGATGTCTGAGCGGTGGCGGTGTGCAAGTTTGGTAGTAAATATAGTGGTTGCCTCGAGGGTATGTGTGTTAACTATCGCTAGAGGACAACACTTGCGTGACTGTGGTGATGTTTTGGCATGAAACATTGTTTTGGAAAAGTAGCGTTCTTTAATGCACCTACCCAAACATTATTGTATTTTTGCATAACTGCATTCACAATCCTCGTCACAACATTTCAACCGCTTTCCCAAATAGGGCCTTGTTAACTACATCAAATGAAATTAAGCAATTAAAGCTTGCAATACTTTTTTAGCACTTTGTAATTATGTTATCCAACAAATTCTTATTTGTATATATGTAATTGGTGTGTAATGGTTTTAGTGTTGTTGTATGTAATTGGCGTGTGGAGTTGTATCGTCCTCTATAAATACCCATGTAACTTACTCTTTTAGGTAAGTGAATATACAAAACCCAGTTCTCAATAGATCTGAGAAAACTATGAAATGTTATAAATCATATCTTTTTTATTCTAGACATTGGTGGAATTAATGATTTACCAAAATTTGAAGCATAAGTAGATTTTCAAATCTAAGTTGTTCCAGTTTAAGGGTTTATGACCTGCAAATTTTTTATTCTTGTTGGACAATTACTTTAATCTTATATTAGATCTGCATTCTAAACTCTAGACCTAAGCTGGCCTATATCAAAAATTAATGCATCATATAACATAAAGTTCAGCAGTACAGAATCTCTTTAGAGATGAGAACTTACGAGATTGAAACTGTGGCTCTGTTTGACATTCCGGCGGGGCGCCGTTCCGGCTTGAACGAGCTGGAGAAAAGCTGTTTGGCGAGCTCCGGGCGAGAACGACCGGCGTAAAAGGGTGTCAGCCCGGTGTTTTGACGCTGGTAGGCGGAGCACCAATCGACCATTCTAAACGGTCGTTTCCTCTCTCCTCGCTGGCCTCCCGCCGGACCGAAATGTCAAACAGAGCCTGTATAGTTATAGTAAGACTGATGATTATGACAGTTGTTGATTTGTTTAATAAATATGCTCCGACTTTCTTGGTAATTTTTGTAAATTGGTACTGTTGGTGCTTATATACTGAAGTTTGCCCCTCTTGCTTTCAATTACTAATTCATTTGCAATTTATTTTTATTGAAAATATAATTTGTTGTATCTAGGAGTTGTATGAGAAGTTGAATAGGATGGAAATCATAGCTTTGGAGATGTTTACTGGAAGGGAAAGATTTTCAACATTGTTAATGATGAGACTTACAGAAACGGTCATATTATGGCTTTCTGAAGACCAGACCTTTTGGGAAGATATGGAAGAGGGTACGAGACCTTTTGGGAAGATATTATGGCAAGTTCTTGAATAATGAATGTTTTGCTTTCACTTTCTTAGTTATACGTAGGTCCCTGCTCTTAGCTAACTATTATCCACTTGAAGAGCACACTGATTATGTAGTTTGGCAGGTTAAACTGACATCCTTGCTCATTTAACATAACAATAAACCTAAGTGAGTTCTTTAACTTGTTCATTATTCCCCAGGGACTGGACAAGTGTCAGCTTGGTGAAGTCATCCGCCAAAAGGCTCAAAAATTGGAATCCCCGGGTAATATCCGTTGGCTGTGTATGACTGGAGGATCTTTTTGTTACAAATAGGCAATAGGTGGGATATTTGTGTGGAAATCCTGCTTAATGATGTAAGTTCTGTATGTGGTTGCAAGCACCATGAAACCCAATTGTACTTTCATAACAATGTTGTAAAATAATTTTCATGTGATTTAGAAAAAAGATTTCTTGGGTACGGGGCTGATGAGAAATTTAGAAGCTTTTGTACATCGAGTGTTTCTTGACAAACAAGGTGGTTGGTCCTCATTTTATGTTTTGTTGGTGCTTGTGGTATATTGTCAGGTTTGATTGCCTAGAGTTGTAAATTTAATGTTCTTATTAGAATATATAATTATCCAGATTGTATTTTTGATCATGAGGATTGCATGAAACTCCTCTTTATTGTCAAATTGTATGTGGCATTTGTACAAACTAGCTAGATTTGCAATGTTACATCGATAAAACTTCTACGAGCCCGATGCAAACGTCAAGCCCGATGTTATATCAAAGATGATGCTAACACCCATCTAGGTTACAATGAGGGGAGCACATGTCTAGCATTACAGTATTTTGAATGTGTTTTTTTAAAAAAAACATAAATTAGTATTTGTCACGGCTTGTAACTGTGGCAAATAGTTTTTAAAAAATGATGAGTTCACTTTTAGTCAGGATTTCATACCGTGGCTAATAGTTTGCTTATTTGCCACCACAGTTTTTCCCATGGCTAATACTATTTGCTACGACCAATCCGTGGCTTTAAATTTTTAACCACACCGACTTTAGCCACATAGTTTTCCCGGGGCTAGACCGTGGCTAAAGTTTTTTAGCCACGGTTTTGAACTTTTTGCCCGGGCAATTTGCCCTAGCCAAAAATCTATTTTCTAGTAGTGAAATTTCATAAGTTTTTATAAAGGAATTATCCTCCAAAAAATAATCCAAGGTAATTCAAACAAATAGGGGTAACGAATGGAGTATCATAAATAATTGTCCAAAAATTAACAGAGCTTTATTATGATCATAAAACCTTACTGACTAAATTTCATGCAATTCTAGGGTCAGTAAACTATATATAAAAATATCTCAACCAAATCCATCATGGGGCACTTTGTGAAGGAAAATCCTTGTAACCTCAACTAAACAACATGTAAATATTTTTCCAAGCTTCTTTATGCCCTAAAAAGTACTCTGGCTAAGTAACACAATTTTCCAGCAAGCTATAGTATTTATTTTCTATTTATCAAAGTAAGGTGCACTAGTTTACTTTACACATGATGTACTAAAAAGAAATGTTCATCTATACCAAATAATTCACTAGTGCATCTACATGCTATTTAATCAGCTTTTCCAGAGTTTGAAATCATTCTAAGACATAAAAATCATAATTACATCAATATCATCAAAAGGGCAAGATGAAGTTTATAACTACAAAGGTGAGTTACTGTTATCTAGACACCCTATAATAAATTCCAGAGGTATATATCACTATGACAATACTCCTACCACAATACCAACAAAATCTAAGGTCATATGACTCATTGAATATTCCCTAAGGTGTAAAGACTAGATATCTACTGTGTGCTCTAAGTGGGGTGCATGTGTCAAAAGTCCACCAAATCCCTTCGTAGGGCATTTCACCTCCGTAGGCTCACATGGACTAATCAACAAGTACATCCAAGGACATAACACTCTATGTCCTTCACAAATACCCAAAGTTCAACCTTAGGGTTTGAACTTGGTTCCTATAGCAAATCTATCTTAATCTAACCCACCCTCCATGTGAGGGAGTTAAATATCATAACAAATCAGTGGCCCAAGTTTCAACCTCTGTTGAGGTGATTTGGCCACCTAAAACCCACAAGGGACACTTTGACCTAATTACCCCTTATTGGTCCAACTTAGGGTTTGCTTATTTCCAAACTAAATCATCTCCAAATGGGATGAAAATTTATACATAGCCTTATAATGACCCCAAGGACCACTCACCAAAATTTGGGAGGGTTTGGAGGTCATTAGGCCCTTTAAATAGTTCATACATGGATTATTAAATTTCTACAAAAACTTTAGAAAATTGTTTCCACAAATTCTCAAATTTGGATATGTCCTAGGTATAGGTAATAGTGACCCCCATCCAAAATTTCAAGTCATTTGGATTGCTAGATTGATGGGGGCACTCAAAATAGTCTCTGACCTAGCCTAGGTATAGTTCTCACCAAAATGAGTGCTCTGGTCAAATTCCTTACCCAAATGGGTTGAAACCAATTTTAAATTAAAGTAGACTCATAGAGCTACAATTTTCATGTTGATAATTTTCTCTAAAACAACACCTATGTATTTTTAAAATTTAATTCAAAACACTGCATATTATGTGACAGAATAATACAAAAACTATAGTTAATTTTATTTAATCAGCATGAATCTTGGCGCAAGATAAACTGAATCTGTTCATCTTCCCCAACGCGCCAACGACCAGGATTGTCCTGTCCTGGGCTTTTTGGGAGGCGATTTCCCGGCCACCTGAGCCTCTCCCCGGCCGTCCAACACCACCACCACCTTCGTTGAGGTTGTGGCCGTCGATAGGCGGTGGTAGGTCGGCCGGAGGCGGCCAGAATCGGGGTATGTGGGTCAAAGAAATAGCTTGAAAATTCAAGCTTTTGGCCATGCCGAACTTGGGATAATTGACCTCAAATCCAGCAGCCGTGAATAGTGGATCTATCCACTGAAGAAAGAGGTGAGGGAGGACCTTCTTGGAGGGCTGGAGGCGGGTCGATCGTCGAGTGGCCATGTCCGGTGGTGGTGTTTTCCCGTGATCCGCAACTACACTGTAGGAGGGCTCGAATTCTTCAAGTAAGATGTGTAAAATTCTCCCCTTTGTCTGGTGAGGCTTTTAGAAGCACCAATTAGGGAAGGGGAAGAGTTTAACACTAATGGCCATCAATGGCCATTAATGGAGGTTTTCGGCCATGCCATGGAGGGGGTGAACCTGGCTCAGTGTGGCCAAAAAATGGCTGGAAACTCCTCATCTTCCCCAGAGGAGTTGAACCCAGCAATGAAGGATGGCCCTTGGCTTCCCTATGCCATGAATGACTTTCTCCCTCACTTTCTCTCTCCTCCATTAAAGGAGAAAATGGAGTTTTCTCTCTCCTAGTCATCAATGTCGATTTTGATCTCTCGTCCAGCCTATTGGCACCCCACTAACTCATATTAATAATAAAAATGAGGTTAACCCAAGTGGGGAAAATGAGTTTGAGCTTGGGTAAGCTCATTTGGGCTAATTTGACGTACTTAACTCTAGTATAAAATTGACCTAGGTCAACATGACCATTTGTGTTGACCCCAATGGGTCCTTGGTGACCCATTGTGCTCCCCTAAAGTCTAAAAAGACTTGGGTAGGGTTGGTTGGGCATCTTGGGGGTCACTTGACCCTTAGTTATGGCACTTTGACCTTCTTGGGGTTAGGGTTGACTTGGGTCAACTTAGCCTCTTTGGTTGACCCCAATGGGTCCTTGGTGACCCATTGTCCTCCCTTAGGGCTTGGGAAGGTCTAGGTGGGTCCCTTTGGCCAAGGGGAGGTAAGTTGACCATGTATGAGCTTAGTTTGACCTGATTAGGGTTTGGGTTGACTTTGGTCAACTTGACCATTTTAGTTGACCCTAGTGGGTCCATATGGCTCTAATGGACCCTTTAATAGATTAGTGATGTTGTGGTGGGGTCATGGTGTCATGGTGAAGCCCTATGGTCATCCCTAAGCTAGTACTTGGAATTCTATTATTTGCAGACCAAGGTGGTTCACCCACTAACTCCCCAGTTCACCCCAACCTTTTTAAACTTCTCAGGGTTTTGTCATGACCCAGTCATGACAAAACCATCCTAGGGGTCTAGAAGTCTGAGGGATGTTACATGGTGTGCCCATGTGGGAATCATAGTATTTTGTCTACTTTAAAATGAGATTAGGCCAACCATATTTAACTATTGAAATGTTTAAAACATGAGGCTACAGTTCCCCCTCTGCCAGTTTTTACTCCCTTTCAGCAGACAGAGCTGGGTTAGACTCTCACGACCATTTTAGAGGCCTTTAGAGCTCCGTAAGTTTCGGCTCTGCCGCCGAACCCAAGATCAAACTGGATGAATACCTTCAGAGGACTCTCCCCTCTATCGTATTATGGGACAGAGACGGCGGATAGGACGGAGGAGTGGCTTGACACTATCCAGGAGATGCTAGCAGGGATCTGTTGACCGGGCAACGAGGCCATAGCCTTAGCAGTCACGACATTGGGAGGTCATGCCAAGATTTGGTGGAGGTCCCTCATGGATTCCATCTTTGCTGGTTATGAGTATTCTCATATCACCTGGGACAAGTTTAGAGAGGCCTTGTTTGAGCATTTCGTATCACCGACGGACAGAGATGCGTTGGAGGATCAGTTTTTGCACCTTAGGGAGGTAAATCGGTCGGTGCACCTCAGGCAGGGATCTTCTATTCATCTCAGAGGCCAGTCTGGTGAAGATTATCGACATAATAAAGAAGTGGGAAGCAGATCATCTGATGGTTCAGGGCAGAGGGAAGATACCGGTTGAGGGGATGTACCATGATAAGAGTAGCAGAGTCGCGCAATGGGTCAAGTTCATGAGACATAGGAGAGGTAAAGGGGGTCCTCGTCCTGATGTTAGGCTAGAGCAATGACCTCCTGCAGTGTCAGCCCCACCACTACCACACATTCAGGAGTTGAGGAGACATGATGATAGAGGATGCCCTCTGGTGGTATGCTTTGCGTGCCACCAGCCCGGGCACATCAGAGACAACTGCAATCAGGGATTCCCCATGCCTCCAACCCCTCCAGCACAGTAAGTTAGAGGCCAAGGACGGGGCTGTAATGCCCCAAAAGTCCAAAGGACAAATTGGAAGTTAACGTGCAGTGATAGTGTTATCGCTGGCGTTAGCCTGTGAATTAAATCGACGGACCTCTCGAGAATATATCGCGTGGCGGTAGTAGAGGTAGCGCGTGGAGGTACCACTCAACGCTTTCGACGAAGCCTTGAGAGGACTACCGCGGGGTGTTAGTGGGCTAACGTGTGGCGGTACCACTCAATGCACTCAATGCTTCAAAGCATTGAGAGGACTACCACGGGGCGGTAGTGGGCTAGCGTGTGGCGCTATCACTCAACACTTTCAACGCGGCGTTGAGTTACTACCGCGCGGCAATAGGAGTAATGCACGACGATGGCTCGGTTTAATTACCACTTGGCGGTAGCAACTGACGCGGGTCGGTAGCTGCCACGTGGCAGTAAGGTGGGGGCTGTTTTGGAGTGACAGTGTGATGTCGATTAGCCCAAGCGACAACCGCCTATGATACCGCACGGCGGTAGTAGAGACTACGCGGCGGTAGCCTCAAATATAAGTTGTTTAAGAGAATGAATTCTCATTGTTCTTTCTCTTAGTTCTTGAGGTTCTTGAGAAAAAGAATGTTGAGGCTGAGCTTTGCTAGCTAAAGGAAGGAGATCTTGTGGTTACATTCAAGAGCCGAAGTAAGATCCGTGAAGAGGAAAGTGTGGCGCTCATTTCCATCCGGATAGAAGATTTACTCATGGCTCCGAAAAGATCTACAAGGGAAACGATCTTCCTGTTTGGACAAGTGAAGTCCTTCTTTTGACATATGCATGGAATCTCCCACCAAACGGTGGAGAATCGAGAATATTTTGATGGGTCGATACATAGTATCCCCGGGTTTGATTTTGCATATAGATCCAGAAATCGCAGTACGAAATAGGCATGCTGTGTGAAGCCCATCCGGACAGGTTGGTATGGATTGGTGATGTTTTCTTCTGCATGCCGAAGAAGACTCCGAGTATAAACAAGTAGTTTACGGGGTATGCAGGGTTGTACCTGTGAATTGAGAGTAGCTGGAAGTACTGGAGTTGCACTCCAGGAAAATACCCACGAAATTCCACGGTTTTAAGACCTATTGGATATCGTCGGGCGACAGTGAGTATCGCCAACGACGATAGCTCTTAGTGAGCTATTTGTGTTGTTTGCTGTGAAAGTCCAGTGTTTTTGGCACTGCAGGTACTGCAGGGTTTCAGTTGGGTCTGGGTATAGAAAGTGAGTTTTGTTGTTAACGCCTGACGATAGTTAGTATCGACGGCGATAGATCCCAGCTACCCTTTTGATTGCAAAGCCAGTATCTTGGATACAGAGTGGCTAGTGTGAGCTACGAGCTCTTAAGGCCATCGTGCTGAACAGGCAAGGGGAAGTCGACCCGCGTCATTCTTTGCTTTTGAACTGACAAATTGAGCAACAGGGAAAGACTGAACTGTACCTGCGTTATGTCCGACCGACTCGAAGGCCTAGGTTATTAGTCTCGTTGGAGAACATAATAAAATTCTTAGGCTTGTGCGCCATAAAAACTAGTAATGCTCAAAGTTGACTGTCATGTCTTGAACCTCTTAACGGTTGTGTAATCTGGGAAACTGGCACACCAAAAATGTGCCCTGAGTGCACGAAGCATCGACAGTTAAGGCCGACGTTTGTGATATATTGAATTGTGTGTGAGTGCACATTTTTTTGATATATCTGCTTATAAAAATGCTACGTCTGCAGGGAATGAATACCTCTGCCCCAGAAAAGGGGTAGGGTCATTATAAATTGTCAGCTGAATGCTGACCGTTGCCATGTTTGTCACCCTTGTGATGGATTGTCCTTGTACAGGTGATGGAGAGCCGAGCGGGAAATAGCAGGCTGAAGCCTTTGCTGCTATGCTGGCCCTCAAAAGCCGAGCAAAGAAATTTTACTATTTTCATGTGTGGTCGGCCTGCGCGTCGATGTTTGCATACCACACTTGTGAAGTATAACTGTAAGGCCTTAATGTCATAACTTTTGTGTATTTGTAATTGACATTCCTGTTACATATATAAATGGTATGGTTTATATATAGTGGACATTCAATTGGTATGAGTTCGTGCACCTTTAAAGCTTCCGCTAGAATGCCCTGAGTTAGGGCGCGAGTAGTCTTTTGATATTCACATGTAATCTTGTTGCTTGTTTGTGGAATATAGTGTGGGGCCCCGGCCGGACCCTCTATTATATTCATGTGACGGACGAAGGTGTTATAATTTGGTATCAGCTTGTCTTGGTCTACCTCCTGTGAATTCGTGGTCGAATTCTTTTGAGGGTGGCTAGCACGTGTAAATGCTGACCGTTATAACATAAATGAACTCAAGAATGTCCACCTAGGAATGAAAATACACCTGTTTGAGGAACCTGTACATTCCTACTTGTCGTTGTTGTTTTGGCAAAGTCATTAAAGTGTGTCTTTTACACGTATAGGTGACTCAATGTGGTGCGGGGCAGTCTGAGCCCCAACGTTCTCTTGAGAGTGCGGCACCAGCTGAGGTGCCCACACCTCCTCCTTCTGCGGAGACAGTGCACTTAGTTGTTGAGGTGTTGTTTACAATGCTAAATGCACAACCTACTGGGCAGGCACAGCATGTAATGGTGCCAGTACAGGTTGGTGTGAGGCCAGAACCTATGGAGGCTGTGGTAGAAACACGAGCAATGGAATGGCAACTGAAGCAGTTCATGAGTTTCAGTCCTCCTACGTTCGCGGGGGCAGGGTCCCCAACGCAGGCAGAGGACTGGCTTGTGCGAGGCAGAAGAATTTTGACGGTAATAAGAACTGAGGAGGGACAAAAAGTCACCTTAGCCACTTTCCTGTTAGAAGGAGAGGCTCAGCTTTGGTGGGATTAAATAGAGCTGCACCACTTAGCAGGCAGACAATTATTAGAGATCTCGATATAGGAGTTTTCGAGACTGTTCTTGGCAAAGCATCTGTCGTCTTCGCAGAGAACAGCCATGGAAAATGAGTTTCAGCATCTGATGCAGGGCAAAAGTAGTGTTGATACCTATTTGTATGAGTTTACCAGATTGGGACGCTATGTGGGGTCTACCTTCGCTGAAGAAGAGCATAAGACTAATCGGTTCTATGAGGGACTGCGGGATGAGCTGAGGATGCTGTTCTCGAGTTCGGTGAATCAAGGGTTTCAAGCATTGGTGGATACGACCCGTGCGTTGGAGAAAGATATGAAGAGGGTGCGGGGCAAGAGGGACTTGGCAATGAAAAAGCCCGAGTTCAAAGTGTCGCACCCGGAAAAATTGAGCTACCCCAAGAAATGGGGTAGAAAGTCCAAATTTTCGGGACAGGCTCCTTCCACAGTTGTGTCTGGAGCAACGTTTGGGCAAGGACCCTCGGACATGTTATACTTGCGGAAAGGTGGGCCATATGGCCCGTGACTGTTGGAGTAGTCCTCCAAAGGGTGAAAAGAAGACAGGAGAAACATATACTGAAAAGGGAAAGGCGGTGGAGTCAACTGCATCCCAGTATGCTCCAACTCAGCCAAGGGTGTACAATCTTGGACAACATGAGGCTATAAAGCAAAGTGACGTCGTCACAGGTATGAGTTAAGATATCGTTTTACTGCTTTCTATACTTCATACCTTGTGTGTTGCTTGTGTGTGATTCGTTTATATTATGCTTTGTCCTTATTCAGGACTGTCCGGCGAGAGCACTGTTCGATACGAGTGTTTCGCATTCGTTTCTAGCTAAGGACTTCGTGTCTCGGATTGGAGTGCCTACTTGTGCACCGATAGATACCTATCGATATTGTTTCCTAACAGATGTGTGATGCGGGCAAATAAGTCTTGATGTGTTGAGGTACGAATAGGAAGTCGGGATTTCGGATTGGAAGCATCTGTGTTGCCACTATCGGAGTTTGATGTAATCTTTTGTATGGACTAGCTCTCGGAGTAACGTGCTTTTATAGGTTGCAACTCAAAGGAGATCACACTGGGACAGAATACCGAGCTAGAGACTAATTTCACTGGCATGCGAGGATCGAACAAGATATTGATGTCTGCTCTCCAAGTCATCAAAGCTGTTCGGAAGGGCGTGCAGTTATTCTTCATGCTTATAGAGGTTGTTTAGCCAAAAGCCAGTGTGAGTGACGTTTCGGTTGTATCAAAGTACGCAAATTTATTCCTGAAGGATCTTACGGGGCTACCTCCCCAAAGAAAAAGTGACTTCTCTATCGAGTTAGTGTCAGGTGCGAAACCTGTGGCCCGATCACCGTACCGTGTAGCACCAAAGGAAATGGCAGAACTGAAAGTCCAACTGCTAGAGCTACTAGAGTAAGGATATATACGCCCAAGTATGTCACCTTGGAGCGCGCTTATCCTCTTTGTGAAAAAGAAGGACGGTAACCTGCTTTTGTGCATCGATTATAGAGAACTGAATAAGCTGACAAAGAAGAACAAGTACCCTATACCACATATTGATGACTTGTTTGATCAACTGGTGGGATCAACGGTATACTCAAAGCTGGATTTAAAGTCTGGCTATTACCAATTGAGAATTTGGGAATGTGACATTCCCAAGACAGCATTTGGAATACGCTACGGTCATTACGAGTTCACGGTAATGTCGTTTGGCATCTATCTAACACACCGAACATTTTGAGAGTATGAACTTATTTGTAATCGTCTTTATTGACGACATTTTAGTGTACTCTCAGTCTGAAGAATATCATGCGAACCATTTGCGGATGGTGTTCCACACCCCGAGAATAAACAAGGTCTATGACAAGTTCTCAAAGTGTGAGTTCTGGTTATCATCAGTGGCCTTTCTTGGCCATGTGGTTAGAGGAGAAGGTATAGCGGTGGATCCGGTGAAGATAGTTGTGATACAAGAGTGGCATGTTCTGTCTACTGTAGCTGAATTCCGGAGTGTCCTTGGACTTGCGGGCTACTACAGGCGCTTCGTGGAGAACTTTTCACTGATAGCCTTACCTCTCACCGCACTAACAAGAAAAGATCAGAAGTTCGTTTGGACACCGGAGTGCGCGCGAGCTTTTGAAGAGTTGTTTGACCACGACGCCTGTTTTGACGTCGCCTTGTGGTACAGACAGCTACGAAATTTATAGTGATGCGTCAGGGAGCGGCTTAGGCTGCGTTCTTCTTCAGTTCAAAAAAGTTATAGCATATGGCTCACGCCAGTTGAAAGTGCATGAGCGGAACTATCCCGTCCACGACTTGGAGTTGGCGGCGGTGATTTTTGCACTTAAACTGTGGCGTCATTACTTATATAACATGAAAGTTGACATCTTCACGGCCCATAAGAGCCTTAAGTATCTCTTGGATCAAAAAATCTGAACATGCAACAGCGAAGGTGGATGGAGTTTCTCGGGGACTACACCTTCCAGATTCATTACACTCCCGGGAAGGAAAATGTGGTCGTAGATGCCTTGAGTCGCAAACTCTGGTAAGGGCAAATTGGTTGCAGATGCATGATGAGCGTATGATCCGGGAATTGGAGAACTTAGACATTTCTTGTGTTGACAAGAATACCATTACAAATGCATGCCGGAACTGGACAGAGGTTTAATATAACCTCGCGGATAGGGTTCGGCGAGCAACAGAACTCGATGAGAGTCTACAACGCTATGCAATGGATGGGTCAAATGCCCAATTCTCCTTGGATGACGGCCTTTTGCGAAAAAATGGTCGTTTGTGCATCCCGGATGTGGGTAAACTCCGTGAAGAATTGATGTACGAGACACACTTTACAAAGTACTCAATTCACCCATGGAGCATGAAAATGTACAAGGACATGAAGAAGATGTTCTTGTGGCCGGGTCTGAAAAAAGACATAGCCTGTTACGTGTCAAAAAGTCAGACTTACGCCTTGGTAAAAGCTAAATGCCAGTAACCTGGAGTTTTCCTGAAGTTGTTACAAATTCTAATATGGAAGTTCGATGACATTTCTATGGATTTTGTGCATGAACTGTCGAGATCTCAGAGCGGAAACGATGTTGTGTGGGTGATCGTTGACCGGTTAACCAAAGTGTCGCACTTCATACCTAACAGGAAGGACGATTCAGTAGAAAAATTGGCCAAGCTATACGTGGATAACATCGTACGATTCCACGGCATGCCCCTTAGCATCGTCAGTGACCGAGATGGACGTTTTACTTCAAGTGATTGGAGGCTAATCCACCAACTGTTGGGTACCAAGTTAAAGTTCAGTACGGTCTTTCATCCGCAAATGGATCGTCAGACCGAGAGGACCAACAGAACAATGGAGGATATGATTCGTATATTCCCCCTGGATTTCGGGAAAAGGTGGGAAGATCACCTCTATATGATTGAGTTCTCCTACAACAATAGCTATCAACATATCATACATATAGCGCCCTTTGAAGCTTTATATGGTTGGAGGTGTCATGCACCGTTAGCTTGGGTAGAAACAGACGAATCGAAGTTGTATAAGCAGAAGGAAGTCGAATATGCAAATTCGACTATACGCTTGATACGTGAGCGACTATTGGAAGCCCAGGATAGTTAGGCAAAGTACTACAATGCCAAGCACCGAAATTTGGAGTTTGCGGCGGGTGATTGGGTATATCTGAAGATCAAGCCATTCAAAGACATGTCCAGGATTTGACGCTTGAAAAAGTTGAGTTTGAGGTATCTTGGTCCGTTTGAAGTGGTTGAACGAGTTGGAGAAGTTGTCTATCGATTAGCTCTTTCAACAGAGCTAAGTGATTTGCACGATGTGCTTCACATATCAGTTTTGCTGAAAGCTTTAAAAGAGCCGACGTAATTAGTGGTTGATGATCAAGTACCGGTTGATAGTGGGCTAACGATGAAGGTTAGGCTCATTCAGATCAAGGATACGAAGGCCAAGCAGCTACGTAACAAGACAATCGAGATGGTCAAAATCCGTTGGGACAATTGTGGTCGCGAAGAATTGACATGTGAGCGTGAGCAAACCATGCGAGAGGAATTTCCCAAGTTGTTTTTGTAAAATCAAGTTGTAAACTTGATTGCTATTTTCCTGTACAGACATATCAAATTTCGGGACGAAATTTTTGTAAGGAGGGGAAGTTTGTGACGCCCCAAAGTCCAAAGGACAAATTGGAAGTTAACGCTCGGTGATAGTGTTATCGCTGGCGTTAGCCTGTGAATTAAATCGACGGACCTCTCGGGAATCTACCGCGTGACGGTAGTAGAGGTAGCGCGTGGCGGTACCACTTAACGCTTTCGACGAAGCGTTGAGAGGACTACCGCGAGACATTAGTGGGCTAACGCGTGGCGGTACCACTCAACACACCCAATGCTTCGAAGCGTTGAGAGGACTACCGCGGGGTGGTAGTGGGATAGTGCGTGACGCTATCACTCAACGCTTTCAATGCGGCGTTGAGTGACTACCGCGCGGCGGTAGGAGTAATACGCGGTGATAGCTCGGGTTTAAGTACCACTTGGCGGTAGTAAATGACGCGCGGCGATACCTACCACGTGGCAGTAAGGTGGAAGCTATTTTGGAGTGACAATGCGATGTCGATTGGCACATGCGACAACCGCCTATGATACTGCATGGCGGTAGTAGATACCGCGCGGCTGTAGCCTCCAGATATAAGCTGTTTAAGAGAATGAATTCTCATTGTTCTTTCTCTTAGTTCTTGAGGTTCTTGAGAACAAGAAGGCTGAGCCTGAGCTTTGCTAGCTAAAGGAAGGAGATCTTGTGGTCAGATTCAAGAGCCAAAGTAAGATCTGTGAAGAGGAAAGTGAGGCGCTCTTTTCCGTCCAGATAGAAAACTTACTCAAGACTCCGAAAATATCTACAAGTGTAACGATGTTCCTGCTTGGACAAGTGAAGTACTTTTGGCATATGCATGGAATCCTCCACCAAAAGGTGGAGAATTGAGGAGATTTTGATGGGTCGATACATAGTATCCCCAGGTTTGGTTTTGTATATAGATCTGGAAATCGCAGTACGGAATAGGCATGTTATGTGAAGCTCATCCGGACAGGTTAGTCTGGATTGATGATGTTTTCTTTTGCATGTCGGAGAAGAGTCCGAGTATAAATGAGTAGTTTACGGGGTTTGAGGGGTTGTACCTGTGAATTGAGAGTACCAGGAAGTACTGGAGTTGCACTCTAGGAAAATGCCCACGAAATTCCACAGTTTTAAGACCTGTTAGATATCGTCAGGCGACAGTGAGTATCGCCAACGGCGATAGCTATTAGTGAGCTATTTGTGTTGTATGCTGTGAAAGTCCAGTATTTCTGGCACTGCAGGTTACTGCAGGGTTTTGGCTGGGTCTGGGTACAGAAAGTGAGTTATGTTGTTAACGTCTGGCGATAGTGAGTATCTCTAGCAATAGCTCCCAGCTACCCTTTTGATTGCTAAGCCAGTCTCTCAGAGACAGTGTGGCTAGTGTGAGCTACGAGGTCTTAAGGCCATTGTGCCGAACAGGCAAGGGGAAGCCGACCCGCATTGGTCTTTGCTTCTGAACTGACGAATTGAGCAACCTGCAAATGCTGAACTGTACCTGCGTTATGTCTGACCGACTCGAAGGCCTAGGTTATTGGTCTTGTTGGAGCGCATAATGAGAGTCTTAGGCCTGCGCGCCATAAAGACTAGTAATGCTCAAAGTTGACAATCATTTCTTGAACCTCTGAACGGTGGTGTAATCCGGGAAACTGGCACACCGAAAATGTGCCCTGAGTGCACGGAGCATCGGCAGTTAAGGACGGCGTTTGTGATATATTAAACTGTGTGTGAGTGCACGTTCTTGTGATATATCTGCTTAGAAAAATGTTATGCCTATAGAAAAGGAATACCTCTGCCCAAAAAAAGGGTAGGGTCGTTATAAATTGGTCAGCTGAATGCTGACTGTTGCCTTGTTTGCCACCCTTGTGGTGGATTGTCCTTGTGCAGGTGCTGGAGAGCCGAGAGGGAAATAGCGGGCTGAAGCCCTTGCTGATATGCTGGCCCTCAAAGGCCGAGCGAAGAAGTTTTACTGTTTTCATGTGTGGTTGGTGTAACGACCCTAGCCGATACAACGTGACAATGTCACGGCTCCGCTCTAGGCGACGTTACCAGCTGCAGCCCAAGCACCTCAACCCCTCTCCAGCCCACAGGCGGGTTGTTTGTGGCCATAGCCTCCCTTTGATGAGGTAAACTCGATAGTCGAGCGTCATAGATAAGCGTGCACGGGCTGGAGTAGTACTGAGATGGGTGACCCCCTGGAAAGTACCCATGGTGCGCGCTTGACTATCAAGTTTAACTCATCAAAGGGAGGTTATGGCCACCAACAACCCGCCTGGATGGAAAGGAGTTTGGGTGCTTGGGCTGCAACTCAATTGGTGATGAGAAGTTGAAAAACTTCATAGTTAAGCGTGCTCGGGCTGAAGTAGTAATGGGATGGGTGACCTTCTGAGAAGTCTCTGTGATGCGCGCTTGACTATCGAGTTTCGCTCAAGTGAATCTCATCAGTTTTATTTTTGATTTAATTAATATGTATTATATTAAATAATGTGGGCATTTTGTGATAATGCTCTGTGGTGATATTGCTCCTTGACATAATGCGGGCATTTTGTGATAAAAAGGACACTTTGACCAAAAATTTTACCGGAAAAAACTAACGGGGAATATATTTTCGCAATGGGGCACAAGAGAACCCTTTGCATTGTGCGTGATCAGGTGAGAAAAATAATTTGGTACGTATAACAAACCTATTTTTGATCGTGCGGGATTAATTTCATCCGCACGATCTGAATATATATGATGGGATTTTGCACGGAAATACGATCGTATTTTTGAATTCCAAATACGACCGTATTTGTGTAGATCAGGCGGCCAGATATTATCTACGAAAGAATGAAGGTAACATGTACTCGTTGGCGATGATTGAAATGTCAGGCTCTCAAAGATGGTACTGATGACTGAAATGTGAGTTCCTTTTGATGAAAAAGATAAAGACAATAATTTGATGTGTGTGGCCCTCGACAAATAAGATAAGGGTTTTGTAGGTTTTCCACCACCAAAAAAACGCACCGCAAATTATGCGGTTTTGCAACCAGCCTAACTGTTGCCCAACTAAATCATTCTGTGCGGTTTAAAATCCAAGCAGTCTTGTACGATTTTGTGATTTTGTAATTTCTATTTTTAACTTTCAGTCATACTTATTATATTATACAAAAAATTACCCCCGCTTAGTGTAACGTGAAATTCCTGTGTCTGGGCCATGAACTTCGAAGTCCATCTTGCAAGAAAACCAAATTGGTTTATTTTTTCCCTCTGATTTTTTATTTTTGATCTCCCTCATTCACATGTTTGATTTTGGTTTTGGTTGAAACTCATTGGAACCGGACCGAACAGCATAGAACCGGACGAAACCATTAGTGGCTGGTTTGAGTTTGGTTTTGGTTCTGCTTGAACCGTAACCAGAACCGTTAATACGACGGTTCCAAAAATTATGCTGGAACTGAGACCGGAACCGGCGAAACCAAATAAAATTTTGGTTCTAATTTGAAAAACTGTTATTTTATCGATTCGATTCACAGTTTGAGTAGAATCAAACAGTGACAGCTCTAAACGCAACACTCAACCATTTATGAAAAATAAAAATTGAAGCGGAGATCATAAAACTACACAAAAAAGCAAACAGAAGAGACTCTACACAGTTCACCAAACTAAGAATATTAAAAAAACATAATGAGTCTTTCACTGATAACACCATCTCTGTCTCTCTCTTCTCAGCATCCACAGACTCCCAGCAATTATTAATGGAATACAAATATACAATTGCATGATGTCAACCAAAAATGCATAAGGAGTTTAGTGACATTTCAAAATAATTGTGGGAAACTGGCACGAATGTCAGTTTCAACTCATTATTGGATAAAGGATGAAAGAATCTTATCAAACGAATCTTATCACTTAACATAAGATATAATATAATATAAAGTTATTCTGGCGTGCCGTATAAGTCAAGAAAAGGTTATTCCGGTGTACCGTAGAAGTCAAGAAAGGAATAACTTGGTTTGTAACGAAGGAAAAGGAATAACTTGGTTTGTAAGTTATTCCCCTACGGGACAGCTATAAATAAGGGTTCATTGTAATGGTTTAGATATCTCAGTCTGTACCAATATCTCTAAACAATAAAATCTGAAGTGTTCTTCGAGTGTTCTAATACATTCTCTCTGAGTGTTCTAATATATCTTCTTGTATTCTATTGTTTTGTTGTTTATCTTGTATCCCTCCTGTGTGGTTGTACATCTCTTCGTGAGTTGCAAATTTGGTATCAGAGCCATTGAAGCTTAAAAAACTTCTCCTTATTTCTCTTGATAATCTAGAGGTGTTCATGATCTGTTCATGATGGTATTGGCATGATTTGTTCATGCTGGCTTGCATTTGGTTGAGGTTAGTATGCTCTGTGGTTGCCCTTCTTTAGGGATCTTCCACATCAGAAATCTTACACCAGAACTAGTGGCATAATTCTTTGTGAAAATAACGGAGTTGTGGCCTTTAAAGCTGCTGGGTGTGCGGCTATGGGTATATGCTCAGGTTTTCATGAGAATTAAGCAACAGTTGTATCATTTCGTATGATAGCAAGCCGCCTTAACACTGAAGGAGATTCCTGAGAAAATAAGGCCCCTTACATCTATGGCAAGTTCACAATCAGTTACCCGTTCATCTTCCTTTTCTTATCCCTGAAATTCCTACAGTTCATCTTCCACCTCAACAAATTCTGATTTGCTCTATAAAGTCGACTACCTTACTGAAGACAGTCGTATTCCAGTAATAGACCTCCCCTTGCTAAATCCATATAAAGCCTTCACCAAAAAACATCATCCAGTTTCTCGAGCCTTCCGACAGGCTCTCACCCCCAATAGGACACTCGCTGCAAAAGAACTCGTTCTGGCCTCGAGGCTTGAACAAGTACCTATTCCTGTCACTGAAGCAGAGCAAATATTTCCTATACGACTGGATGAGGCGCTGCTTGGACAATGGAAGGCTCATGGTTATTCCCACATACATTTCGGAGCTGTAAGAATGGCTCTCACTTTGCACGCAAGGAAAGGACTCCCGGTGGTAGCAATATTAGCTCTCCTGGACACAAGGTTTCAACAATACAGTCATGCATGCATCGCAACTGTCCAGACTACCTTAAATGCTGGCACTGTATTTATAACACTATTTCCAAACTTCAACTTGAGCCTTGATGATCCTCATATCTACAACAACCTTAACGTTCAGCTTCAGATTATTGGAGCACCTCAAGTCGCGGGAACATATGTCGCAACGCTGCACTACCAGATGGCTTATCGGGTTCAAAATCATTCGTTCGACTTAAGTCTTCCTCAAGACACTGATGAAGCTCTTTATTTGGAAATTGATGCTCGCTCAGGCTCCTCATGCGTACACATCCCAAAGCAACTTCCAAAAGATGAGCTTATTAAACTTCTCCCTGAATCCTGGGTCACGCACTATGAAAAAATAAGAAGCAATAACTAGTCGATCCACTGCGTCAAATCCTAATTTATCAGAAAGAAAGATGGCGCAGAAGAAATTGTGTTTAACGGCGAAGACCCCTCTTCTAGAAAGAATCTCATCTTCACCTCGGAGATAAACATGATTGAAGAAAAATAAATCGGGCTTGATACGCCCATCCTTTCCTTCAGGTCAGATGGATTGCATATATATCAATTTCAAGACAAAGATGGTCATAAATATTTTGATGTCTACTCATGTGCTAAATGCAAAGAAGATGACTCTGATATGGATGATCATCCAAGACGGAGAAAAAACAACCGGAAGTCAACACAGCAATTGCTTAAAGAACGATACGAAAGGGGAGATCCAACAATTGGATTGCTAGGAGAACAGTCTGGAAAATTTGACTATTATGTTCTTTATCCTAAAGCACCAGAAATCAACACGTTCCAACCAACCTCTTATTAAGATGATTTCCCTCCTATGGAGTTCGATGAAGATAGAATTTCACATACCTGGAAGATCAAAAATCCAACTACTAAAAATCCTGATGGAACAACAAGGCATGTATCTCCTGCCGAAGCTACGTTAAATTGGCAGTCTGAAAATGTCATGGCACAAAACAGAGTTTTAAAACAAATAGCGGCAAGCCAACAAACCATGGAGAAAAGGCTCAACTTCGGACTTTCGACACTTACTAGAGTCACAATGCAACTCCAAGATAAGATAACGGCGGTACATCATGAACTACTCCAATTGGTTAGTACCGTCTCTTTCAATTCACCGCTTCTGGCCCAAAAGGAGGCAGAGTTAAAAGGCATAAAAGCTCAACTGCATTCTCTTCAAACCCAAAAACAATATCACTCCCCAGGATATTATGAAACCTCATCTTACTCATCTTATTTACCTCCACTACCATCATATTCTCAACCATTATCCACTCTCTCCCTGTTTGATCTCAATCCTTTCAATAGTGCAGCTTTCCTCCCGCAAATGCACTATGAAACATCACAGTCTTCAAAACGAAAACCAGAAAAATATCTATCCAAAGAATCTTCACCGCAAGAGTTGCCTGCAACTCAACCGTCTTCTCAGCTTATGGTTGACAATCTTATCCCCTCCTTATTAAAACAAATAGCTACACAACCACAAATACCACCTGTACAAGAGAAGTACTCTAAAGATTCAGAGGACATGTCCCTCAACATTTTAATGGCAGATCTACCTACCGAAGACCCTACTGTTGAAGATGAAGAAGCAAATGACTCAGGCCAAGCACCCCATCAAGGACCAGAACAATCTGGTCAATTCCGAAATGATCCATCAAGTGGCTTTTCATTTGATAACATCCCACCATCAAAATGGCGAGACAGGATCTATGAAATGCATGCTTGGTGCACTGCCGAGCTACTACAACCTGGAGTGACAATGCTTGCTGTCGCAGACAGATTTGTATCAAAGTTTCATGGAAGACTGAGGCAATGGTGGATTGCCCTCGGCGCATACAAACAACAAATGGTCAAACAAAGCCCAAATGTGAATGCCCTGATCATGCATGTCCACAATGAATTCTTAGGAGCATGGGATCACTATACAACTCAAGCTAGAGAGGAATACTTGAGCATGAGGTTTGCTCGTATAAAAGAAAAGACCTAGAAGACCATCATGAGAAGATGTCAAAAAGATTTTATGCGATCAATGGGATTGACGATGTCAATTTGAAGCAAACTTTCCTAAATTCGCTTCCCGAACCTCTCGGGAATGAAACATCTCTGCTTCTCCAGGTAAAAAACATCTCTATAAGTCATACATCTATTGGAGAACTCTACCAGAATGTGTTACTATCACTTGAAAAGTTATGCAACCAAAAGATGTTCCTCAAGCAAATCGAGAACCAAAGTAAAAACCTTGGCTCGACCTGTGGTCGCCATGACCTCCAGATCAAGTGTGGAAAAGACAAATCTTGTACGTGCAACAAAAGAAAAAAGGACAGACCTTTTACACGTAAACGAGATGGAGGAAAAGATTATTTCTCTAAAAAGAACCAGAAGAAATGGAAATTTCTCAGAAAAAAGAAAGGAAACACAAAGTCTTCCAGGTGTTATATATGCAGAAAGAAAGGACATTTTGCCAAGGAATGTCCTGACAAAGAGAAAAGTTCACGACTCATTGTGAAACTCTCTCAAGTTGAGGATGTAGACAATGACGACCTTGAGTCACTCTTTTCTATCGAAGATGAAGCTGGCCCAGACACAATTCTCGCCCTGGGTGCAGATCTATCAGACTCCTCTGTTGAATCAGACGATGATATCGTTCTTTTTGATAATATTTATACCACCACAACCAGCGAGAGTTTTTTTTGTCAACCAACCCCTTCTGCAAAGATCCACATTTTTACGGGAAAATGGGATAAACCTATTCCGGTGATAACATTTTTTAATACTGGAGCCGCATCCTCCATCATGAAACCCAACATCCTGCCAAAAGAATGCTGGAATTCCTGCTACAGATCATTTTGGGCAGCAAATGGCGATCTATTCACGATCACTCTGATCAGTAAACCCATCAATATCCAACTCTTCCCAGGGTATGTTATTAAACATCAAGTTTATGGATCAGAACTTCCTACCAAAGATCTGCTTATCGGGTTTGACATCATGCACCTGCTCAAACGAATTGCATGGAACAAAGAAGGATTACGATATAAAAATCATTTACTGTCATGGACAAAAACTCTACATCTTTATCCAATTGAAGTATTAAGCCCCACCAGGGATAACATTGTCCGCACCTCCTGTGCTGAATCACATACAGAATTCCTACAAAAGTGCGATCACCCTCTTTGGAATAATCCTCAATTCTTTGTCTCCCTGTCGTTTAAGAGGAATGAAGACATTAATCCTACAAAGGCAAGTCACAAATGTATGAATCCAGACCATTATGCACTTGCTATAAAAGAAGTCGACCAGCTACAAAATGAAGGGTTAATCGAACCCACAAAATCACAATGGGCATGTGAAGCCTTTTATGTGAACAAAAGGACAGAGCAGGCTAGAGGAAAGATGAGACTGGTAATTAACTACCAGCCACTCAACCATTTTCTAGAGGATGATAAGTTTCCCCTACCAAAGAGAGAAGTCTTATTTCAAAAACTCCCACAGGCAAAAATCTTTTCCAAGTTCGATCTTAAAACAGGTTTTTGGCAGCTAGGAATTCACCTCAATGATAGACAAAAGACTGGTTTCTGCATTCCTGAAAGACACTACCATTGGACCGTTGTAGCCTTCGGATTAAAACCGGCCCCTTCTTTATTCCAGAAGGCAATGACAAATTTTACAGCCCATCATGGAAAATGCTTTGGTTTATATTGATGATATCTTACTGTTCTCTCCAGATATTGACTCTCATCATGCCCTCCTCTCACAATTTCATGACCTGGTCCAATTATATGGCATAATGTTATCTGAGAAAAAGATGATTATTGGAACATCCGACATTGACTTCTTGGGTATGCATATATCAGATAGTCAATACCAGCTCCAACCACACATAGCAACCCAATAAAATCATTTTTTCAGATGAGAACCTAACATTCAAACAGGTACAACAGTTCTTGGGGATTGTGAATTATATGGCATAATTTATTCATGATCTGGTCAAACTCAGAACTCCTCTCACTAATCTACTCAAGAAAGAAGCGCCTTCATAAAACGAGGAGTGTACCAAAGTAGTTAAGAAGTTAAAATCGCTAACAAAACACCTTCCCCCACTCCAAATTCCATCATCGGGCAAGCGAATCCTTCAAACTGATGCTAGCGATAAATTTTGGGGCGTCATACTACTTGAAGAATTAAATGGGAAACGTCAAATCTGCGGATACAAAAGTGGGGCCTTCAAGAATGGCGAACTTCATTATCACTCCACCTATAAGGAAATCTTAGCTGTCAAAAGAGGTATTGAAAAGTTTCAATTTCATCTTATTGGACAACACTTCCTCATCGAAATGGATATGTCGGCATTTTCAAAAATGCTACAGTTTAAACAAAAGATGCTACCCCAAGCCCAACTTCTGCGATGGGCAAATTGGTTCTCTCAGTGGAAATTTGAAGCCCAACACATCAAGGACAAACATAATTTCCTCCCGGATTTCTTATCTCGAACTCAGCGGACGATCTCTATGGTGTTCCCAGTCATCTACTATTTTCACCCGACAGACCTTCCAGCTCACGTTAGGCTCAAGATACTGCATTTCGTCCTTCATAAAAGATCTCTACATTCTCTGCTTATTTTTCAGAAAATATATATCAGGCAATATGGCCTGAATGACGGTCCTCTAACCAGTTTTCCCTTACATCTCCGTTTTCCTTTTCTAACCATACTTGAATGTAGGGAAGATTTTTACTGCAATTTTCCTAAGGAAACCTAAATGGTTTTATGGTACTTTCTTGAAACCTGCCCATTCGGCATCATATTCGACAAAGGGCGGCTCCTTCAGTATATCGCCCAAGTTGATATCCACCCATGCCAACAGAGGCATAAACAACTCCTGAAGTGGCTTCACTTATTTGGCAACACCAGCTTTTGGCGCAAAAACCTACGGCCTACGGGAAATAGTCTTAATGGAGTCCGCGAACAAAAGCATATCCTTATCCATTTCCAATGCCAACAGATTTTGACTACTCTAGATACTCATCTCCGCATTCACAAACAATATTCTTGTGCTTTCTGGCATGATCACGAATACAGCAGTCCAGCTGCAACTCTTGCCCACAAAGCGCTCCTCTGTACTATCAATGGTGTATCCATCACTGATGTCCCACTAAATCTGCCTCAGGCTTACTGGCGCAATCCCTTGATCCTTCCTCTCCAGTATATTGAAGAAATCCAACCCTGCAACCACTGGTTTGAAGGTTCCAGACCATCAAGATTCCAGGCTCCACCAACCGCTCGCACTAACAGCGGTAAACATCCCGTGGAGCCATCACCTTTTTTCACCAGGGGGAAAGGATGAAAGAATCTTATCAAAAGAATCTTATCACTTAACATAAGATATAATATAATATAAAGTTATTCTGGCGTGTCGTATAAGTCAAGAAAAGATTATTCCGGTGTACCGTAGAAGTCAAGAAAGGAATAACTTGGTTTGTAAGGAAGGAAAAGGAATAACTTGGTTTGTAAGTTATCCCCCTACGGGACAGCTATAAATAAGGGTTCATTGTAATAGTTTAGATATCTCAGTCTGTACCAATATCTCTAAGCAATAAAATCTGAAGTGCTCTTCGAGTGTTCTAATACATTCTCCCTGAGTGTTCTAATATATCTTCTTGTATTCTATTGTTTTGTTGTATCCCTCATGTAAGGTGATAGTTCACTCAAACCTCAGACTGCATTTCAGATATTTCACCACTTATTCATAAAGCTTCCTGAAAGGAGTTATTCTTCTTGTGTGTTCTTATGGAAGATTCAAAAAGCGTTAGTGAAAGCCTCGAAGGTGTCTGACTTGTGTTTTAGAAAGAACACTCAAATAAAACGAGAGTAATCATCAAATATAACTCATTCTGAATTTGCATATAATACCACTTTTCTAAAATTAACAGCTAAGCCCGAGAGTATTCAGGTCCAAACAAGATAATATAGAAACAATTTTCATTGCTACAGCTCCGTTTGGCACGGTGGTGGCAGTCGTAAGAATTACCTAACAAACATCATCCGTTTGAACATAAAAGTGGATGAAGTTCATTAGATGGGCGTTAACGAAATACAAGTTAACCCTAAAGTTCATGACCACCACCACCACGCCAAACGGAGCCTAAATTTACAAAATTGCATCCTCGAACAAGCCATTGATCATGAATATGTAGTAGATATCTTCTCCCATACATGTTGAATATACCAAATCTTTATATATGTAGAGCCATGTGAGCTTATCTCCTGCCACCACTTTCTAAAATATTAATAACTAAGGTCTTCCTACTTCAAAGTTTGGTAGACTACTGATTACAGAATATGACAGCACTGAACTAGCATCAACAAATGAGATGGGCATATAAAATTTATATACAAAAGACTGCCCCGACAAAGATGAAACTGATCAGCATTTTACCAAATCACATCAACAGGTTTTAAAGTAAACTAAACCGGTCTAATGTAAAGCTGACAAATGCATGTGAAGGACAAGAAAAAATGTCACACTACTTGTGATACTTGGCATGCAAAATCAATAGTGTACGTAGATTGTCACTCCTAGATCAGTTCCACTAAATATCAACAGATAAAGCAGTAAAACATTTTTCTACATGGAGATAAAATAGAAAGACCCACAAATAAAGATGCAACTACATTCATGCTCTGCAGATTACTACAACCACGTGACCTCTACTGTGAATTTTTCATATATTGCGTCTTCAGTCACCTAACTTTGAGCTTCCCTGAAATACTCATGAATGTTTCTCTGTTGCTCTTATCTCTGAGAAACATCGTTCAGTAGTCATATAACTATTAGTCCTCCATAATCTCTAGCAGCCCGTTCGGCGCGCAGGAATTGGTTTTCTTGAATTGGTTTTGGCTTTAAGAATACCAATTCTTCTGTTCGGCGCGGGACAAATAGCCAGACTTTGGTTTTCTAGGTCAATTCCACCGGTTTTCATATAAACCTACTTTTACGATGCCCCAAAACCCATCCGCCCGCACAGTTTTTCCCTGCTTTTCCAGATATCGCAAGTTCGCTCTTCCTCCTCCGCCGCCCTCCTCGATCCCGATCGCGATTTCTGCCTGGTATGCTCCCGTTCCCGCCCCTCTTTCCTCTTCCTTGTCTTCCCATTCCGTTTCTTCATCAATTTTTTTTGGTTTGCTCGGCTCGATTTGGACGACGATCTTCACGGCAGGTATCGTCTGTTTCCCATTCCGTTTCTTCATCGATTTTTTTTGGTTTGCTCGGCTCGATTTGGACGACGATCTTCACGGCAGGTATATGTTTCTTCGATCTTCACGGCAGGTTCGATCATCATCGATTTTTGTTTCTTCGATTTTTTTTGGTTTGCTCGGCGCAGATCCAGTGGTTGGTTCCGATTTTTTTTGATTTACAAGCCTACTTATAACCATCATCTTGCCAAATCCAGGAAATCCGTTTTTCTCCCGTTCTTGTGAGGTTTTTCTCTTCCAAAATAAAGTTAGGACAAAAATTTTCTTTGTAAAAATAGCAAATATATTGTTATCTTCTTGTGTGATGTTAGGACAAAAATTTTCTAGCAAATGAGTTGCAATGATGCAGATCTAGCAAATGAGTTGTCCATCTTGGATGGTTATGGTATTAATAATGATGTGTTGAGATCATAATAATAATGAGTTGCACAACGATTGCACAATATGATAAGTTCATACATGATAAGTTCATGCACAATGCGTTGCACTAACTTACTGCGCAATCGTTGTGCAGTCATTATGATCTGTCATTTTGGATGCTTAAATTTTACCCTCATAACTCCGTAATCACTCATTTCGACTTTAGGGACAATGAATAGCAATGAGTTGGAGAAGAAACGTAGAAGAGATATCATCATATCATCGTCAGTCGCAGCTACTCTAGGGGCAGCTGTAGTTGTATTGAATTCGATTCCTAAACAACCAACATATGTAGCTGATAGAGATGCCCTCCGTAATATTTTATTAACACGTTTATATGCTGGAAAAGAAATAGATTGCTTCAACCAGTTGCGTATGGATAAAACACTGTTTAATGAGCTGTGTAATACTCTACGTGCAAAAGGATATGTATGTGACACACAGTTTGTTTCAACCAAAGAAGTCGTTGCTTTATTTTTATACATATTAGGGCACAACGAAAAGTTTCGAGTTGTTGGACATACATATATGCGTTCGATTGATACTGTTAGCAGACACTTCAATACTGTCCTTCGGGGGATTATAAAACTTTCAAGGGACTACATCAAATTGCCCGAATCTCGAGTAGATCCACACTCAAGATGGTTTGTGGACTGTATTGGTGCATTAGATGGAACACATATTCAAGTAACTGTTCCGATTGAAGATCAAGGTAGATTTCGCAATCGGAAACAAGCTATCACAACCAGTGTTGTAGATATCAGCCGACATATCCGACATATCAGCCGACATAAAGGTTTTGGATGCAAACCGCAACGAAACCGATTTGTTTGATAAAAATATCGTTTTGTAAAAAACCGGCGATATATCCCGATATATCGATATATCTCTAACCCGATATTTCGGTTATTATATTTAATATATAAAAAAGCAAAGTTCATGAGACCCATATTTTTCTACTTCACGAGTCCATTTCACGCATTCGGCATTTCTCGCTCTACCCTAAATTTTACGGGAGAGTCGCTCTGGCGGAGTGGTCGACACTCGACAGCTCCTTCTCCGGTGACGAGGAAACGGATCGGCATCGCAGGCGAGGAGTCGACGACGACGCCGGGCTTTCTACAAATTGGCATCGCAGGAGAGGACGCGAGGAGTTGATGCCGGGCTTTAGGGTTTCTGCTACTTCACTCCACTGTAAGCCCCCTTCTTTTTTCTTCTTCTTTCTTTTTGTTTCTGCGACAATTGAAAGTTTTATTTGGAGTTATTATATTGATCAAGCTATAATATCTAAAAGTTTTATTAAACTTATGTTACTGTAAGTTTCTTACATATGCTATAGTTAAGTTTCTTTTTTGCAATAGCTAAGTTTATACCTTTACTTGTGTAAATTTGCAGTGATTTTTGTTTCTCCTGTGCTAAGAAAAACTCTCCTCCAACTTGACATAATTACATGAGCTTCTCCTTTATCTTTCAAAATTATTTAAAAAAAATGTTATAAATACTTATTTGTCTATACATTGCAATAGTTATTTGTCTGTACATTTTTACTTATTTGCAAAAAATATGTTTACAAATACTGTAATGTTTATTTAAATATTAAAATCTGATATTGTAAAATATCCCCGATATATCCCCGCAATCCGACATACGACATTTCAAACCCAAACCGACATGAACCCGACATCCGACATCTACAACCTTGATCACAACAAATGTACTTGGTGTTTGTGACAGCAACATGAAATTTCTATATGTACTGCCTGGCTGGGAAGGTTCAACATCTGATTCTAGAGTACTACGAGATGCATTGGAGCGAGACGTTCGCTTCGAAGTGCCAACTGGTAAAATTACTAATAAAATCTTTTTCCTAAAATAAGCATGTAGACATGAATGTATATTAATTTAACATTTTTTTCACTACCTAGGAAAGTATTACCTTGTAGATGCTGGTTATACGAATGGTCCAGGATTTCTTGCCTCATATCGATCGACGCGTTACCATCTGAAGGAGTGGTCACATCACGATAATAACCCAACAAACTACAAAGAACTCTTTAACCTGCGACATGCAAAAGAAAGAAATGTTATAGAGAGAACCTTTGGACTATTGAAGAAACGATGGGCCATTCTACGACAACCATCATTTTTCAACATTAAAGTTCAGGTTTGCGATGTCACACTTGTTGACTGACAACTAGTATGAGATTATGAAACCTAAGCTTCATTTTTGACGAATGACAGGTACAGATCATCAACGCATGTTGCATTTTACACAATTTTTTAGTGGAGAAGAGATTAGAATGTGATGCGCAACTGTTGGATGAGGTTGATTCGGAAATACTTCAACAGAGCCCAGGAGAAGAGTTCTACGATTACGTAGACGTTGTTAGTCCAATCCAAGCCACACAAGATTGGACAAATTTTAGGGACACTCTCGCTATCAATATGTTTAACGAATACCAGAGTCGTCATTAAACATTTTTTTTGCCAGTGGATGTATTGTCTGTGATGTTTTTTTTGCATTCCAAACTTTAGTACTATTTGTTTATTGCAATTAAATGTAATCCCTGTTTTATGTGGTCATATATTATGGAGAAGAGCTCAAGCAGGGTTGGTGGTAGGACCGAGCGGTCCTACATGCATTGGACATCTGAAATGGATATAACATTGTCAAATGCACTGTTGGAACAACACAGTTTGGGTCATAAAACCCCAAATGGGTGGAAGAGTGTGGCTTTGACAGCTGCTATTACGGCACTAAAAGAAATATGTGGCGTGGAAACAAGCAAGGACAAGTTAACAGCACGTCTAAAGACTTGGAACAAGTAGTACGTCGAGGTTAGCGCGATGCTGGACACGTCCGGGTTTGGTTGGGATTGGGAAAGGTACATAGTGAAGGTGGACAGCGAGGAAGTATGGGCAAATTACGTGAAGGTAACATATTTTTCATTAATAAATAATTTTTGAATATATTATAAGTGAAATAATTTTTGAATTTTACTATTGCAGGCTCATCCTTCAATGAAACATTATAGAGAAAAAGTTATTGTGAATTGGTCGGATTTGGCTGTGTTATGTGGGACTGACAGAGCGACTGGTAGTCATGCTGCCACCGCATTAGAGGCGGAAAAAGAAATAGATGCAGAGTCTATGGGAGACAAAACAACTAATACACAGGAGACGGCTAGAGTGGATGCAGAAGGGAGCAGTAGAAGGAGGAGAAAGAGAGCTGGACAAAATGACTCGGTAGCAGTGGCCATTGAAAAATTGGCTGACTCCGTGCAAGGTGCGGTGGGGACCATGACTGCTGGTGATGTTGACGACATCTACATCGCACTTACTCGGATGAATGATTTATCTTCTCAGGATTTACTCAGGGCGATGGATATACTGTGTCATGATAGTGTCAAGCGTGACATATTCAAGAGACTCCCGGACGGGTTAAAGGGCATATGGCTGCAAATGCAGTTTGATCGCTAGTTTAATGTTACTACTTATGACGCATGAACTATTTATGTGATTTTGCTGCTATTTCAGAACTTTTATTTGTGGACGATGCTTTAAGATTATTAGTATTTTCATTTCAAGTATTATTAGTATTTAGATTTTGTGCACAATGATTAAATTTTTACAAAATAGTTCCTAAAAATTGCAATTTCAGAAAGCCAATTCCAGTGTGCAGCCGAACAGCTTTTACATATCAATGTCAATTCTGTTCACTGAAAATCATCCTGCAGCCGAACAACATAATTGGTTTTCTGCACAAAACCAATTCCTGCAGATATTGGTTTTCTGGCCAAAGCCAATTCCAGAAAGTCAATACCTGCGTGCCGAACGGACCCTAGATGTTTTTCAAGCTCTCTGATTGCTTCAGGGATTGTAAACAATGCAGAGGAGATTTGTATTTTTAGAGGTTGCATCATAACACAGCTTATGATACGAGATGTCTCTGCTATGTCCTCCATGTTGGAACTCATTGTTCACTTTCTTCCAACGATCTTCTTCTTTCCCTTGTTTTTTATCTTCTTCCTAACATCCAATGAGCTAGAGAATCGAGTGGAGGTAGTATCTACTTCCGTGCCTGTTTCACTATAAGATAAATCTTCAACATCTTGAATGTCATCATCATTAGATATGTCACGTTCATCAACAGATTCATCATGCCCCAGATTTCGTGAACTCAGGGCCCATGCAAGATCTCCTGAAGCAACTACTTGGCTAAACATCAGGTTTAGCTTTTCCTCCAACTCTGGAGATGAACCTGAGTATTGAAACTTCTTTGCAGTAGGGACCATCTAAGAGTATATACCAAATTAGTCATAATATAATTAAGACAAAACAATATTGAAAAAAAATGTCAAAAGAATTATACTAACTTTCAATCTTTTGTCTCATCATTCATCAGAAACGTCAGTAGTTTTACGTGAGAGATTCCAACCCAAACCAGTCTCTTCCCGTTTCAACTCTCGCCATAACTTTCATTCTTTTTTTAGTGGGTCCTATTTATTTTTCATTTGTTTTTTTATCATAAGATTTCCATGTCCGTTCGTGAAAGTTACTCATCAGATTATTTCACCCTTCTTTTCTAAAATGTGTAGTTGGTCTATTCCTTAAGACAATTTCTTTGACGCACAAATCACAAAATAACATAACATCGTTCATTTCCCATATTGCCGAGATTTCACTTTATTTGTGTTTACTCATTCTGCAAAACTAGAAATATGCAAAAATAAATAAATTCATCACTCATACATACACACACATAATTTTAATGATATAAACACATATTACGCAAGCACACATATATACAACGCAGCGGGTGAGAAATGATATTTCATGTTCGAAGTTACAAATGATGGCAACAAAATATATGATTGGCAGAGCTTTAGGGGCTTATAGAATTGTGTGGTTCAATTCTAATGGCGTTCATTTTTTGTATGGTAATAGATATTGTGAATGAGGGAGGGGGTAGCCATAATAAGTTTGGTTATTGTGTAAGAAGTAAAAATAGATTTAAAATATGGATCTGAAAACTGTCATTTAACAACATAATTCAATTAATAAAACAAAACTATGAAGCTTATTACTTGTACAAAGAGTTTAGCTTTATTTGGGAATTGGACAGTCAAATGATTTTCTGAATTTGCATCTAAACAACTTTGAAATCCATTAAGTAAAAACAATTTCATAGACGATTATTTTTTAAAAAAATCAAATTTTGAAATAAAATTGGTTCTTTTTAAAGACATCAAAAATTGTAGAAAGGAATGAGCAAACCTTGCATATACTTCATGTGTAAAATACAAGAAAGAATACAAGTATATAGGAGAAGAGAAGGAGAACAATCCTATACAAGAGATGTGGGACTAAAGAGAGAAGAAGGAAATGGGCCTATAATTGGGCCTTTACAACAATCTTTCCTATGTCATTCCCCCCCCCCCCCCCCCCCCCCCGCAAGTTGGAGCGTACAAATCATAGGCACCAAGCTTGGACAAGAACTGGTAATACAACTTGCGAGGTAAAGCCTTGGTGAGGAAGTCAGCAACTTGCCCAAATGCAGGAACATGTTCAAGCTTCAGCTCCTTTGATTGGACCTTCTCACGAACGAAGTGACAATCAACCTCAATATGTTTAGTCCACTCATGGAACACCGGATTCTTTGCAATGTGTATTGCAGCTTGACTGTCACAAAACAACGTTGGTGGTGAGGACAATTTAACTCCCAAATCTCCTATGAGACTTCCAAGCCAAGTTAGTTCAGAGGTAACAGCCGCCATTGCACGGCACTCAGCATCAGCAGACGAGTGAGCAACAATTGTCTGCTTCTTATTCCGTCATGTGATAAGATTTCCTCCAAAGTAAGTACAGAACCCAGTTGTAGACCGTCGATCATCCAACGAGCCCGCGTAATCCGCATCCGAGTATGCAATAAGAGAAAGAGAAGAGGATGGCTTGCACACAAATCCTTGACCAGGAGAAGTCTTCAGATACCTGAGAATGCGCTCCACAGCCTGGAGGTGAGAGACCCGTGGGGTATGCAAAAACCGACTTATCACATCAACCGCAAATGATATATCTGGTCTTGTGACGGTTAGGGAGATCAATTTATCCACAAGACGACGATAGTATTCTGGATTTGGAAGTAGAGAGTCCACCTCAGAGCCTTGAGCACACAGCATGTGGTTGACTTCCATTGGGGTATCAGCAGGTTTGCACCCCGAGAGGCCGGGATTTTGAAGAAGGTCAACGCAATATTTACGTTGAGATAAGACTAGGCCATCAGGTCGTCGAGCTACCTCCGGCCAAGAAAGTATCAAAGATTTCTCAGGTCTTTGATTTGGAAGATAGAATTTAGATGTTGCTTAACATGTTGTATCCCGATTGAGTCATCACCAGTGATCAGAATTTCGTCTACATAAACCAGAAGTATTATGGTCCCAGTTGACTGGTGACGAGTGAAGAGAGAGGAATCTGCAGAGCTCTGTTTGAAGCCCACCTCACGAACGGTCTTGCTGAATTTCTCAAACCATGCACGGGGAGACTGTTTGAGAACATAGATATATTTGCGAAGTAAGCATACACGAGACTCTCCCGTGGTCTCAAACCCGGGCGGTTGATGCATGTAAACAGTCTCAAGAAGATCGTCATTCAAGAAGCATTCTTGACATCCATCTGATGAAGAGTCCATCGGCGGTGAACAGCTAAGGAGTGCAGAACCCGAACGGAGTTCAATTTTGCAACCGGAGAAAAAGTTTCTTCATAATCAAGGTCATACTGTTGGGTAAAGCCCCGAGCTACCAGTCGAGCCTTTAAGCGATCCACCGTCCCATCCGCAGCATGTTTGATGGTAAAGATCCACTTGCAGCTAACACTGTTGTGACCAGAAGGAAGAGATACAAGATCTCAGGTATGATTACCCCAGAAAGCATGCATTCCTTCCTCCATGGCAGCACGCCACCGTGGGTGCTGGAGGGCTTCCTGCACAGAGTTAGGTATAGAGATAGAGGAGAGAGAGAGAGAGAGAGAGAGAGCAAAGTGAAGAAGTAGCGGAGAGAGCCGATGTAGAGAGATAATTGGCCATTGGATGTGCTGTGGAGAAGACTGGCGGATCAACAGGCCGCGAGAGCACACCAGTAGGGGAAAGCTGCTACAGGGGATCTGGACGTGGAGGACGACGAGCGTAAACCTGTATGATAGGAGGTTTGGAAAACTGGTGGTGGTGTGGGAACCCGAAGCAGAGGAGGAGAAGGTAGAAGTGGTGGAAGTGGAGACGTCACGGGTAGGATGGGCCGAGGTAGTGGAGGAGGAAGAAGGGGATCAGAAGGACTGGTGTGATATGGCTGATCTTCATGAAAGTAGACATCAGCATACACAACCACCTTACCAGTGCTCGGAGAAAAGCAAACATACCCCTTCTGAGTGAGTACCCAACAAACATAGCTTTGGTAGCGCGAGGGGCTAGCTTGTCGTTGGGAGGACCAAGGTGGTGGACATAACAGGTACACTCAAACACACGAGGTGTGAGAGAGAAGAGAGTTATGGATGCGTAAAGGAGAGTAATGAGCGTCACAAAGTTGAGGACAGACGAAGGCATGCGATTGATGAGATGACAAGCAGTAAAGACGGTAAAGTTCCCGTAGAGGGGAGGAACCTGCACTTGGATCATGAGAGATCGAGCCACATCAAGGAGGTGGCGATTTTTTCCGTTCCACTACGTCATTCTGTTAAGGTGTATAAGCACACGAAGTCTGATGTATAATACCGAACTCAGCGCACAGGTTCGAGAAGGTGCGACCAGTATATTCGCGAGCATTGTCCGTACGAAGACTTTTGACACAGGTGGAAAACTGAGTGCGTGTTTACATAAGAAACGCGCGGAACGTAGTCGTGAGTTTGATACGATCACGAAATAAATACAACCAGGTAACCCGCGAGTAATCATCTATAAAGGTAACAAAGTACCGATGCCCCAAGACACTAGAGACCTTATAAGGTCCCCAAATATCAGAATGTACTCGGGAGAAAGGAGAGTCGCTCCGAGTACATGAAGGAGAAAAGGAGACACGATGTTGTTTACCGAAGATACAGGATTCACAAAAGAACTCTTGGAGAGAGACAGCAGGAAGAGCTTTCTTGAGAATTGGGAGAGGGGCATGCCCAAGACGACGATGTCAATCAGTGATGTAGACAGAGGTGAGAGCAGAGGTGAGAGCAGTGGGAGGAACGTCGAGAAAATATAGCCCATTAGACAGTCGCCCTCTACCAAGTATAGTCTGCGTCAGTCGATCCTGCACCACAAAGGAAGAGCGTGAGAAAGTAACACAGCAATCAAGGTCTTGCGTAAGACGGCTAACAGAAAGAAGGTTAAAAATAGAGCCTGTGACATGAAGAACTGAGGATAAGGAAAGAGAAGGAGTAAGAGACAGATAAGCAGCACCAGAAACCGGTAGCGTGCCACCATTGGCCACAGTGATGTGCTTGGGGTAAGCAGTATCCAAATATTTGGGCGGCGGCGGCGGATAGAGATGGTGTGTAGCACCTGAGTCCACAATCCAGTGAGAGGAGTGTGAGAGGCACGATATACCTTCCTTGAAGAGCGGGGCGACGGAGCCAGAGGAGCGACTAACCACCCCTTGAAGCTGATGTAGTGGAGTACGCAGCGCAACAACCCCATCAATAGTGATCGAGTCGGATGTCATAAGCCTGAACGACAGCGAGGCACGGAAAACAGCGAGAACAGGTCGCAGAGATGAAGCAGAGCAGAATCCGCGCGAGAAGCCGCGCGAGAAGCTGGGCGAGAGGTCGGGCGAGAAGCCGGGAAAGAAGCCGCAGGTCACAGTAATAGCCCACCAGCGGCAAGAAGTATGTCACGACCAAAATGCGGAGTCTGCGGCTAAGGAGAAGTCGTCGGGGATACGCCGCAGCGACAAGATCGCGCGAGAGGTCGCACGGTCTAGGTGAGAAACAACCAACGGCAAGGCAGTACGCCGCCGCGACCAGAGTGCGGAGAGAGAAGAAGGCGTCGGCAAGGAGACAAGCCGCGAGGACGAAGAGAAGTCGCGACGACTAGGTGAAGACGCGGCGAGAGAAGAAGTCGCCGCGGGTTTGACGAGGTCGCCGCGGGTAGAAGAGGTTGTGGTGGAAGAGCACCCTTGCACCACAAGCCCACGCGGTGACACGAGAGGCCGCAGCGGGTAGTCAAATTGACAAGGGCAGTGGAGAGCAAGAGAGAGAAAGGGAGGCCGCGATCTAAGTGCGGAAAAACAGACCGCACGGTCATAGTGAGCACACTAGCGGCCAGAGAAGTAGTGACAAGAAAAGGTCAGCCCGAGCAGAAATAGAGAGAGGTCGCAGTGGTGAGGGAGAGACCGCATGGGAAGACAAGGAGAGGCCGCGAGAAGGAGAGGCCGCGAGAGAGGTCGGGCGAGTATATGAGGGCGTGGCGAGTAGATGAGGCCGCCCCGGGTTGACCAGGACGCCGCGTGCTGAAGAAAGGGGAGAAGACCGCGAGCTGAAGAGGGGAGCTCGCAGCGAGAAGAGACCAAATTGCGCGGGTATATAGGAGACCGCGCGGATAGGGAGGAAGAGGAAGTGGTCCCCACGTGCCAAAGAGAATCCTATAAAAAGGGAAGAGAGGAGAGGTGGAAGCGACGGGAATGAAGGGGAAGAGAAGGGGGTAGGGAAGGCCAAGCCGCCAAGTTCGCGCCCTGAGCAAGAAGAAGAGGTCATCCGGTTATAAACACAGACCGCCCGAGCGCACGCAGAGGAAGACCGGGCGGTTAGCAAAATGCTAGCCGCAAGGAGAAACCGATTGAGTAAGTGTGCGATAATCCTTTCCCCAATGGTGAACTCCAGAGAGACCGAATTTCCGGTTTCCACAAGCGTGCTCTTACAACACCTGCCACCAGGCAGCGCGCTCGCCAGCAGTTCAAAGTTCTGCCCTCCACTGTCACAATTAACGACATCCCCCAGCTCAATGAACCCCACCTCTCACTACCCAGCTAGAAGCATCCATCCTTTGCCTTGGTAATAGGGTTCAGAATTTTCTGGGTCTCGTCCTCCAACAGTTAGTTTCAAATTAATGAACCAGTGTTGCCACAACAAATTAAGGAAAGAAAAATTCAACCACAAATATGCCACCAAGGTAGCAAGTGTACAAGACAATAACAAATAAAACGAGATAAGAGTCTACTCCTCACCGCCAAACATCAAACTCAATACACTCAACTCTTGGAGGAATCTCCAATACCAGTTTCGTCTACGCCGTAAAAATGCATCTGCACCACTGTGTTAATCTTCAACTTCAATCTTACATGTATCTCACACTGCTTTGTGCACATAACACACACAGCGCACGTCGCACATTGCGCATGGCACCCACATTGCACATTGCGTCGTGCGAGCGTATAGTGCACGTCTCACATTGCATATTACGCCTTGCACCTCACGCACATGTTGCACACACTCCACAATTGTGCGCTTTTCTCCCCGTGCTCATTACGCCTAGCGCACACGTCACAAACGTTGCACCAAATGTGCTCGCCGCTCCCAGCGTGCATGACGCCTCTTGTGTGACGCTCTCCCCAGCACACGACTTGAAAGGACGACCGCCGACACCTCCATCATCCAGCTCAAAATGGTTCAGCTTCAACAGGTCTGCAGACCATGCACCTGAACCCCTCTCCAACAATGGGCGAGTGGTTGGTGTCCGCAGCCCTCTCTTTGATGAGAAGTGATTCAGTTAAACGCCTCGACAGAAACTTCACTGGAGGTCACCCATTCCAGGAATACTCCAATCAGAGCACGTTTAACTATAAAATTCTTTCACTTCTCATCATCAATTGATAAAATAAGTTGCAGCATAAAAATAATATGAGGTGAGAAAAGTGTGAGCGAGAAATAATTGCAGTTCATTTATTCACTTAATATATTTATCCAACCCAAACAAATCATTTTAGCTATATCCTTCTCCTAGCTAGTATTTAATTTAGTTATATACAAGCAATAAATAATACACAGGGTTCTCTCATGCCACGGTGTGACAATAAATTCCCCATTTGTCACCCCCGTAAAAGTTCTAATCACGCGGAACACAAAACTAAACAAAAGTTGAGCGGGTGAATGCACATTTTTCTGTTTAATCATTAAAAATACTTACATATATAAGGGTATGTGAAAAACAAATATGAAGCTTGAGTAGAATCGTGAACTGAACCGAAGCCGAACCAAACTTTACGGTTCGGATCCGATTCTATATCTTGGTACGCATATGGATCGGTTCCGGTTCCCAAAAGTCTGAACCGAACCTACATGCATATGAATCGGTTCTTATTTTTGGATGAAAACGATACAAACGGACCCAAATTGCACTCTTATATAAAATCAAAGTGTGAAAAAGTAGATAGAAGCAAAAATAATATAATAGAAAAGTACTCCATATATAGTCCACGTACATATAAAAGTAATATAAACATACATGATACAACATTATTATCATATAATCCACCTACATATAAAAGTAATATAAACATACATGATACAACATTATTATCATAAATCATTATTAATTACTAACAAGAAGACCTAAGCCAAAAGAGTGCTGATGCAGGAACGTGTAGAAGCTCCCTGCACACAAGCAAGCATATAATTCAATTAATGCTTCTTTTTAAAATCAGTGGAAATGTGTAGAGCCTCTAAAAAGGGCCGGAGCTGATCATGCGGCCCCAACTTAGGCTGCGGGAGCTGGCAAAGCACACAGAGGCATACTCTTTTGGAGGGAGAGCATCGGTAATCTACCAACCGGAGTAACGGAAATCCACCTGACCTTGCATCGCAATGGTTACGACAATGGCGTACTGAACATCTAGCACCTCCACCATAGGGATGTTCTATATCCGTGCACTTATCGGGTCTCGAGCGTATCTTATCTAGTCGCTTTCTACCTATGACTTCAAAAAGAAAGAAAAAAAATCAGTCTTACTTAGGTGTGTCTGTATCTATATTATTCTAAAAAGAAGTATGATGGTCTACTAATAAACATGAGTTCGAAAACAGGCATGATTGTGTGCGGGCGTACAGACATGTCATTTTTAAGGTTAAGATGGTCTCAAATCGAAAAGTGATCAACATAATAGTTGCAGATCTCAGCGAGACGAACAACTTTCATGTTGATACCTTTTGAATTTGGAGCCGGCTTAGCCCTCGATTTGGCCCCGAAATCTGGGGCGGCGAGAGTGTTATAGTAGCAATCTCGCCGCCCCAGATTTCGGAGTCCAAATCGAGGGCCAAGACGGCTCCAAATTAAAAAGTGATCAACATGAAAGTTGTTCGTCTCGTTGATATCTACAACTTTCGTGTTGATCACTTTTCGATTTGAAGTCATCTTGACCCTTTCCCGTACGCTCGCACTAGATATTTCCCCCATATATATATATATATATCTTATTATATAAAGCAATATAGGTATTTGGAAGCACACCATACATCAAATAAGAGTCATTGGATCATGAGAGAGAGTATGAGATGGGGAGAGAGAGTTGGGAGAGTGAGAGAGGCGGGAGAGAGGGAAAGAGAGAGAGAGGGGAGGAGAGAGAGAGGGACAGAGAAAGGGAGAGAGATGACGAAAGTGAGGAGAAAGGGGATGAGGGGGAGGAGAGAGAGGGAGAGAGATGGGGAAGGAGAGAAAGAAGAGGAAGAGAGATTGCTTGAAATTAATGTTTTTACGACAAAACGTATTTTTTTATAAAATAAAAATTGTAATATTGACTTATACTTTTTACGGTCATTTTGAGTACTCATTTATATATATTGCGGGCACTGCCCATCTTCATGTGGATGCATCCCGCTTTGAAGTGGGCACATCCCGATTTGATGCGGGCGCTGTCCGCGACGAAGCATCAAGCACTGGAGAAACCCGTTCGGAGGCGGGCGAAGCCCGTCTGGATGCTGTCGAAGGCCGCCCGAGAGCATCGAATGCTCACACACACACACACACACACACACACACGTGTGACAGGCATGGGCCTCCGGCCCGATTACCACGCACCACAGTACCCGGCTCCGGATGACCAAGCGCGATAGTACCCGGCCAGCGACGGCGTGCCAAGCGCGACAGTATCCGATCGGCGATGGTAGGCTACGCCCCCCCCCCCCCCCCCCCCCCCCCCCCCCCGTCGGGGTACACACTCCCCCCGACAGTTGTGTCTGCATCATATACATATGAGTACTCAAAATGACCGCAAAAAATATACATCAATATTACAATATTTATATTGTAAAATTAAATACCATTTAACGTAAAAAATATTTATTTTTGCTATCTCTCTCTCCCTCCCTCTCCGCAGTACTCCCTACATCTCTCTTCTCTCTTTATTTCTCTCTTTCTGTCATATATGTAAAATATTAAAAAAATATGTATATAATATTATAAGCCTTACCGCCCTCTCCCCCCCCCCCCCCCCCCCCAATAATATGTATATAATATTATAAGCGTGGCCGTCCTCTCTCTCCCCCTACGTGTAGGTTTAAGAGAGCTAGAGATTTTCTACCAGACTGTCTTAAATGCTCCCATTAATTTTAAAAGCATGGTTTTAAAAACCATTTTATAAATCTTTATGTGTTAGAAATATATATAATATATATATATATATATATATATATATATATATATATATATATATATATATATATATATATATATATATATATATATATTATATAATACAATATGCATATTTGGATTACATCATGAAACTCATCTGAACCGTCCGATCAAGTTACATCAAACACGGGCCGTCGGATTCAAAACAGGATAACTGGATTCGCTTTTGGGCATTGTTCATCTACGAAAAAAACCCGATATCTCCAGTTCGCTCCCGCCTCTTCGCTGCCTCTCCCCGCCGCCGCCGGAGGCGGCAGGGTGAGGCAGCGAAGAGGCAGGCCGTTGCGGGGGGGGGGGGGGGGGGGGGGGGGGGGGATTTTGGGATTTTTTTTCATTTTTTAATTATTTATTAAATTATAATTTGATTTTAAAATAATAATTATTTATTAAATTAGTTAATTATTTAAATTTTGCCCGAGGCGGGCGAAGCCCGTCGGGGGATCAAGTGGGCGAAGCCCACTTGATTGCGGGAGAAGCCCACAACGACGCATCGTGAACGGACGAAGCACGCCGGGGTGGAGGGTGAAGCCCGCTTGATTGCGGACAAACCCCGCAGCGACGCATCCAGAACGGGCGGAGCTCGTTCGAATATGCTATGGTGCGAAGAAAAATGGTGCGAAGAAGAAGGCCGCCGACAGCCATCTTCTTCGCACCGTTTTATATCTCCTTTTTGTTGTCGGCCGCCGCCATGAAAGTCAACGGCGCATAGATGAGTGAGGTCAGGGGGAGGTCGGGAAGAACCTGGGAAGTCGCCTCTGCCCTTCGGTTGTCGTGCCAGTTGCCGCCGAAGCGACCGCCGCTCAAAATCTCCACCGGCTTGGGAGAAAGAGAGAGACATGTCGCCTAAGCCTAAGATAAGGAATAAGAGTACTGCAAGGAGAACGATTCGTCCGGAAAATGTCATGAGTATTTGTGATTGAGGTGTAAGCTAGAGCCTAAAGATTGTGCTATTGAAGAAAAACAATTAAGGATGCTTGCTCTTATAAACCCAATTACCTCTTTATATATAGTTGAAATTCTATGGTGTAGAAAGACTTGTTCTTTTTTTAACCTCATTTATTTTCTTTATTTCAGACTTCTTCCAAATTTGTCTATAGCATTATTATTTTTCATCTTATTTGGACAATTTCAAATTTGTCAACTTTGTTGTAGCGGGTCACTCGAAGGTGCTCGTGAACTGGTCGGAAGCGAACTGTCCTAGCTCGTGAGTGAGTTGAGTTAGGTGCTGCACCCCTAGGTACTGCATGGTCGGAGTGCCGCGTGTGCAGCTAAGGGCCGCGCAGCCTGGTTGCCGCGCGGCCGGGTGCCGAGCGGCTGGAGTGTCGTGTGCACGGTTAAGGGCCGCTGATGCAGTGACCCAGAGCTCAGTTGGTTGATGAGAGCTTGCCTGAAAGCTCTTTATCAAGGAGGTCAGGGGATCGAAACCTGACTTCAACAACCTACCGTGCGCCTGTGGTTGGGCCCGGAGATGGGTTGGAATGTACGGCCCGCGGGCCTGATAAAAGGGACGCCATGGTGTGACGCCATGGTGGGCCCGACAGTGGGCCGCCAGACGTGGGCCTCTGGCTAGGCCAGGTGCGAGGCCTGGTCGACAGAGCGGGTCGGCTCTGGGTCACTGCATCAGCCGCAACACCGGGTTCCACGCGGCTGAGTGCTACACAAACAGATGATGTTTGACGGACCATTGCCCGGTGCGCGCAGGAGGGAAGCCCTCGTGTGTTGGCACCCGCGAGAGGCACTCCCGCTCGTTGGTGCGTGTGGGAGGGAGTCCTCCACGCACAAGCGCACGCGGGAGTTGCTCCCACACGCTAGTGCACGTGAGGCAGGGGGGAGGGCCCGCGCGCTTGCGCCCACGGGAGGGAGGCCCCGTGCGAACACAATTTCCTGCACCCCCAAAAGATGTGGTGGGGGGTGGGTGGTGTTATCCTCTCCCCAATGATTGGGGAGAGGTAACATGCGTGAATGGGGGCGCACTTGCTTCAGCATCTGATCGTTCGTTTGGAGGACCAAACGAACTTGGAATTTTGTATGAATAGGCTCGTTGGAATTGCATCGGCGAGTCGGTCAAAGTCGCGACAAACAATCTTTTGTTTTACCAAAACTATTTTGGAGAACCACATCATCTTACTTTTATTTTTTTTCCTAGAATTATCGTTTTTTTATAAAATATTTATTTATATTCTCCATATTCCATAGAGCAGATTTGCTTCTTCGAAATAGAGGCACTTGATTTGAATATCAGCGTTGGACTATAAGACCGTATACATGCAATGGTCCAATTTGCCAATGTGGCCACAGCTACTTCTACTGAACTCTAGCTAATGGATATATATATATAGAAATAATTACCCAAACCTCCCCAGTAAACTAGCATAATTAGTGAGAGCACCCCTCTTATTTTCGAAATAACAAAAAACTCCCCTTAAGTTTTCATTTCATTACCAAAACCTCCCCTGATCTTTTCATTTCATTGCATTCATGAAGAAAAATACCCCCTGAACACTGTTCACCGAGGGGGGTGTTTTTGTGCATGGATGTTATGAAATTAAATCTTCAGGGGAGGTTTTTGTAATGAAATGAAAACTTTAGGGGAAGTTTTTGTAATTTCAAAAATATTGTTGAGGTATATTTATATTAGTGTTTAATGGGCTACTTAACGGGTTGGTTAGGATCCGATAGGAATCCAAACCCGTTGTCGGGGATTTAGGGTTTCTCCTATAAATACCCCGCTGGGGGCAACGGGTAGGCCATTCCAAATTAGATGGTCACGCGGATGCTTCGAGCACTCTAACATTCTCGAAGTTTGCCCTAGCCCCGCTCCCGTCCCCGTGACGAATCCTCGCTCCCGCACGGAACACAGCCGCCGCTCCTTCGATCGCGATTTCTCTGCCCTTCGTGATTTTCTGCATCGCTTAGACCATTGGAGGAGAAGCGATCCCGCCTATCGGTGTTACGCGCCGCCTGGAGGAGCCGCCTCGAGGAGCCGCCTGGAGGAAATCGATCCACCATCGCAGTCGCCACTCCCGATCGAGAGAGGTGGATCTCTGCCTGAGAACGAATCGAACGCAGCTTTCGCTCTTCGCGATCCCGCCGCTGCCGATCGAGAAGTGAAGCTCTCGGTCTTACCGATTCCCGGATCCTACGCCGCTGGTCCAGATCGGGATTGTGTCGCCTCGGTGGACTGCCGCCGATCGCGAAGAAGATAACCAATCCCGCCACCTGCAAGGACTCCGCCGCGAGGGTCGTGGAAGTATTCCACCGGCGTCGCTCTTGTTCTCTCGCGAAATCTGGCGCCACCGGTTTAAGTTTTGGGGAGATCGTCTTCCTCCCGTCGCTCAGGAAACGCCCGCCGCTCTGTACTCTTCTGTCGCGTTTTCTTTGACGTCGCCGATCAGAAAAAAAAGGGGGGGAATTTGTCAGATCTCGCTGGAGAGGAGCAATATTTACTGAATTTGTCATATCTCGCTGGTTCTTTCTCTCATCATGAAGCTCACCAGTCAAGAGGTTTGATCCAGATCTTGACGTTCCTTTTTCTTCCTGCATATCAACATCAGATCGAGTTGAATTGAGATCTCTGTGGGAAACTGTTTATCAAATATTGCTTCTGGCGACTGCGTTCATCCGGAAAGGAGGAGCAAATTTTTCTGTGGATTGGTTCCAAAGACCGTCATCGTCTCACTCAGGTGATTTCTTTCCAGTATTTTCTGCTTGTGATTTAGGTTGCTAGTAGAATACTTTTGTTTGGGAAGAAACACAAAATGTCCAAGGCGATCAATCACTCCTCTCCCGTGCCGATGATCAAGCTGGAAAAATTCTCCAACGCCGAATTCAGTGCCTGGAAGCGCAACACACAGTTCGGCATGAAGTACCTGAACATCTTCTACACAGTGCAGACTGCCTTTGAAGATTTCAAAGGAAGCGAAGATGAAGATCAATGGGTCAACGACGAGGATTTCTGCAGAGACTACATCCTAAATTGCCTCTCCAACAGGCTTGCAGAGACGTACGGCAAGATGTAAAGGGCCAAGGAGATCTGGGAAGCCTTAGAGGAGCAGTTCAAGGAGGAGGAGAACATGTCCAAGACGCACCTGGTGGACAAGTTCATGGCATTCACCTTCACTGAGGAAAGGGAAATCCTGCCACAGGTTGCTGAGTTTGAAAATTTGGTGGACAAGCTCAACAGTGATAACATCCCTCTGCCAGATGGATTTGTTGCAGGGGCGATCATTTTCAAATTGCCCTCGGCCTGGTATTCCTTCAAGACAGAGATGTACCGGAAGAAGACGCAGGTGAGTCTTAAAGACCTCAAGCGCTTCATCTGCATTGAGGATGAGAACCGGACTAGGCACGCTATAGAGACGATCAGCAAGCAGTCTTCCACTGCTAACATGATCACGCACCCTAAGCGGAAGCCTAAGCCTGACAAGACTCGCCCACCGACCAGTGCACCCGCAGTTGCTGCCACCAGCAAACAAATTAAGAAGAAATTCAAAGGCAAGTGCTACAACTGCAATAAGTGGGGTCACTGTGCTTCCGAGTGCCGTCAGCCCAAACGGGGCGAATCCAGCACACCAAGAACCAATAATCAAGCCAACATGGTTCATCAGACTGCGCCTACCGACTTTGTTGCCATGGTCGGTAACGGGACGGCCAGTTCAGAGTGGTGGCTCGATTCAGGTGCTACCTGCCACGTCTGTCACAATCCAAAGCTTTTGGAGGATGCACAAGAGGTGCAAGAGACTGTCACTGTTGCAAATGGAGCTGTAGCTGACGTGCTGAAGGTCGGCAACGCTACCTTGACGCTCTCCTCAGGTAAAACTCTTACTTTGAAAAATGTTAAATTTATACCGACATTAGCTGCTAATTTAATTTCAATTAGTCTGTTGTGCGATGCGGGTATGTCTTTTAACATTAGTGTTGGTCGGGTAACCCTTATGGTTCACTCACATTACTTTGGTTGCGCATATGTCGTTAACGGGATGTATAGGCTGAGTCTAGCACACGAGGTAGTTAATCAGGTTAATTCTAATCTGATAGATCCTAAGACTTTACATGCAAGACTAGGACACGTCAATTATAGAAAACTTCTCCTGCTAGCTAGAACTCACAACATACCCCTCGACATAAAAACCAAATTTGAAAAATGTGAAATTTGTGCTCAAACTAAGATAACTAGAACACCTTTTAGTCAGGTTTCTAGGAGCACACAATTGCTAGAGTTAATACATTCCGATATTTGTGACTACAAAAGTTTTGTCACTCGAGGCGGTCGGAAGTATCTGATAACCTTTATCGACGACTACTCTAGATTCAGTCACATTTACCTTCTTAAAACCAAAGATGAAGCATTTGAAAAATTCCGTATTTTCAAAAATAGGGTTGAAAATCAACTTGACATGAAAATAAAAAGGCTAAGAAGTGATAGAGGAGGAGAATACGTCTCGGGGGAGTTCAGAGATTTCCTTACCAGTAATGGCATAATCCCTGAAACCACCGCTCCATATTCCCCATAATCCAACGGCATCGCTGAAAGGAAAAACAGAACTTTAACAGAAATGTTGAATTCTATGTTGTTGACTGCTGGCATGCCTGCGGCCTATTCGGGTGAAGCCGTCCTCACGTCAAATCATATTCTTAATAAAGTTCCCCATGCAAAGTTGACTAAGACACCCTACGAGCTTTGGTTTAAGAGGCCTCCTAGATTTGACAATCTTAAGACCTGGGGCTGTATCGCTTATGTTAGGATACCAGACTCTAGAAGAGCAAAGATTGGACCCAGGACCAACACCTGCGTCTACCTAGGATGTGCAGATGATAGTGCTGCAGACAGGTTTCTGGATCTCTCCACTAATACTGTAATAGAATCCAGAGACACTGTCTTCTTTGAGGATAAGTTCCTTAAGGACAAGAACCTGACACTGCCAGGTCTGCCAGCCACTAGTACTGAGCCTTTAGTTGAGCCAGGACAACGTAACTCTGACACTGAGCCTGTAGACACGAGTGGTTTAGATACCAGAAGGCTATCTAGTAGAGAGAAAATGCCTAAAAGCTTCGGTACAGACTTCGTGACTTACCACGTTGAAGCTGATCCATCCACTTATAAGGAAGCGATGCGATCTAGAGACTCTCTATTATGGAAAGAAGCCATAGACGAAGAGATGAACTCTCTCATGCAGAACAACACATGGACTTTGGTTGATCTGCCCAAAGGGGCTAAAACCATTGGCAATAAGTGGGTTCTAAGGAAGAAGCTAAATCCTGATGGGAGTATCGCAAAATACAAAGCACGTCTAGTTGCCAAAGGCTTCACTCAAGTGAGTGGTGTAGACTACTTTGATATATACTCACCTGTATGTCACTATGCGACTATTAGGATTCTTCTCGCACTAGCATCTATTGAACATTTCACTGTTCATCAGATGGATGTCAAGACTGCATTTCTGAATGGAGATCTGACTGAGGAGATCTACATGCACCAGCCTGAAGGGTTCGTCATAGAAGGTCTAGAAAATAAGGTCTGTAAGTTGATTAAGTCACTATACGGATTGAAACAAGCACCCAAAATGTGGCATGAAAAATTTGACACCTGTGTAAAAGGCTTGGGTTTCAAATCCAGTATATCAGATAAATGTCTGTACGTTAGAATAAGTGCAAATAAAGTAGCCATCATATGCTTGTACGTTGATGACATGCTAATTCTGGGCACTGATCAGTCTGAGGTGAAAGACGTGAAGGTTGCCTTGACGGCACAATTTAGCATGAAAGACCTAGGTGAGGTGAAAACCATCCTAGGAATGGAAGTGAACTTCACAAAAAAGGGTATTACCCTGAGTCAGAGTCACTACATTAGAAATCTACTGGAAAAGTGGGGTTATGATAAGAGCAAAAAGGCTGAGACTCCATACGATTATAACTGTAGACTGAAACCGAATGAAGGTTCAGCTATCAGACAGTTGGATTATTCCAAACTCATAGGAAGTCTCATGTACGCTACTACCTGCACTAGACCTGACATAGCCTTTACGGTCGGCATGTTGAGTAGATTCACCAGTAACCCTGGGAAGGACCACTGGGACGCCTTAGACAGGCTAATGAGATACTTAAAGTTTACTGAGAAGTATGTTTTATGTTACAGTGGGCATCCTCCAGTGCTTGAAGGGTACTCCGACGCATCTTGGTGCTCGGAAATAGCTGATTGTCGATCCACTAGTGGCTTTGTGTTTACACTAGGAGGAGCTGCAGTAGCTTGGAAGTCTAAGAGGCAAACGTGCATTGCACTATCCTCTATGGAATCGGAACTCTATGCTCTCGCTTCAGCTGGAGAAGAAGCAGAGTGGATAAGAGATCTGATATTGGACATTCCAATGACGAGTCTGAAAATGCACTCTATTTCGATTTATTGTGACAATCAGGCCACAAAGACCATTGCTACAAATACGTTGTTCAATGGCAAGCGAAGGCAACTTAGGATGAAACAGGCCTGGTTGACCTATCTCACCAGTCAGTGGATAATCTCCCTATTGGACGTGAGATCAAAAGATAATGTAGCAGATGTCCTGACTAAGGGCTTATGTAAGGTTCTCACATCTAAAATATCGGGGGAGATGGGATTAACGTCCATTTAGGAGGACTTAATACCTAGCTTATGTTTTAAATTTAAGAACCATTGTCTGCTTACATTCAAGCATCTACGTTGAGCACACTAAAGTATTTCAGATGCTATCTGATGAAAGCTAGAGGTGAGATAGTTGCCAGTCATTTCAAACTTGATGACTTACGTAACTATTCTTTGCCAAAGGCTGAATTGGATATCATTCCAAAAAGGAGTACTGAGGTTGCTGATATGTGTCCTGATATTATGATTATTAGTTATATCATTCCAAACTTGATGATATAATAGTCACAGCTTGTTGTATCATTCCAAACTTGATGATATAGCACAATTGTGGAACGTTAAAATAATCTTAATAATCGAAGGAACATGGTTTGATTCTATGAAATCAATTAATCTAATTTTTGTGTAAATTAGATAGAGATGCTGTTTTTGGGATTCTTTCTCCCAGTTAGAGTATTAAGTTCACCCGCTGTTAGAAGTAATCACTTTATTTCTGCAAATGTTTGAATTCATAGAGATTTGTCTCATGACATTCTTGTTGTAATTGTTTGCAGGAAAAGTGGAGATTGGAGGAGAGACAGTTGATTTTGACCCAGATGATGATGATCTGCTTTTCGCTTAGATCAATTATCGGTTTGAGATTTCCAGTTTATTGTTTTTGCATGTTTGGAACATTTGGTTTGAGTTTAGTATTTTGTCATCTAAAACTCATATTTATATTTCTGGAAAAACACTTGTTTGTTTGGTCATTATTAACTTTTGGATAAGTAGCACCTTTCTTTTGCTAACACTTATATACAATATAGGAGGAGAGTGTTGAGGTATATTTATATTAGTGTTTAATGGGCTACTTAACGGGTTGGTTAGGATCCGATAGGAATCCAAACCCGTTGTCGGGGATTTAGGGTTTCTCCTATAAATACCCCGCTGGGGGCAACGGGTAGGCCATTACAAATTAGATGGTCACGCGGATGCTTCGAGCACTCTAACAAATAAGAGGGGTGATGTCAGTAATTTAGCAAAGTTAGAGGGGAGGTCCCGGTAAATGGCCCTATATATATATATATCAGCATTGGACTATTTGACTGTTTGCATGCAAGGGTCCAATTTGCCAATGTAGCCACAGCTAGTTCTAATATATATATATATATATATATCAGCACTGGACTATTTGACTGTTTGCATGCAATGGTCCAATTTGCCAATGTAGCCACAGCTAGTTCTAATGAACTCTAGCTAATGGATATCCCAAGTGGGTATATATTGTGTTGAAATTAGAAGTGATATATATATATATATATATATATATATATATATATATATATACGAGTGACAGGCACGGGCCTCCGGCCCGATGGCTACGCGCCACAGTACCCGGCCGGCGACGGCGGGCTTCACCCGCCCCCCGGCGGGCTTCGCAAAAGTACCGAACCACCTCCTTTTTAAAACTTTATTTTCTTTTCCTCTTCGGCCGTGCTTGATGCGTCTGCAGGCTCCATCCGCATCAACCCGGACTTCGCCCACAACATATACATATGAGTACTCAAAATGATCGTAAAAAAATTTAAATCAATATTACAATATTTATTTTGTAAAAAAACTATTCGTACATACATGAAAACTTTATTTTCTTTTCCTCTTCGGCCGTGCTTGATGCGTCTGCAGGCTCCGTCTGCATCAATGCGGACTTCGCCCACAACATATACATATGAGTACTCAAAATGACCGTAAAAAAATTTAAATCAATATTACAATATTTATTTTGTAAAAAAAACTATCCGTACATACATGAAAACTTTATTTTCTTTTCCTCTTCGGTCGTGCTTGATGCGTCTGCAGGCTCCGTCCGCATCAAGCCGAACTGCGCCCACAACATATACATATGAGTACTCAAAATGACCGTAAAAAAATTTAAATAAATATTACAATATTTATTTTGTTAAAAAATTATCCGTATATACATGAAAACTTTATTTTTCTTTTCTTCTCTCTCCCTCTCTCTCAATCTCGCTCCCTCTTGCGGTACTCTCTTCCCCTCTTTCTTTCTCCCTAATATGTTATTATAATATATAAAATAACACATATTATAAAATAAAATATATTCTAATCCCTTCCGCCACCCCCTCTTAGCTGCCCTCTCTTTCCCCCTTTTCTTTCTCTCTCTCCCTCATCTCTCACCCGCTGTAGCTTTAGGAGGTCTACTTTTTTTTGTTTGGGCCATCAGAGTTGATCGGATGGCTGATGAATTATCAATCCACAGTTCGACGACTATGTGAATTTCGAACTCATGCAGAACTATTTCTTTTATAGTAGTAGGGATATATATATATATATATATATATATATATATATATATATATATATATATATATATATATATATATATATTTACCACTATAATAGAAATATGAAATGCATGAATTTTAAACTCATTGGAGTGATTTCGGCCGTTCAATCTGGCATGATATTATATCAGCCGTAGGATCAAATTGAACCATCTCTCCAGACTTTTTATAGGTCTCCTAAACCTACTCTAGAAAGTCCTAAGCCTACTTGAAATAATTTCAAAATTGGGTTAATTTAGCAAAATACACCAGCGGGCCGGCCAACCCACAAACCCATGAAAGCATGCACGCCCGCCAGCCCGCTAAAGCAATTACTTTAACAACATGCTGCACATAACTATATTTAAACCCAATCGAAAATCAAATTTATACAGGCAGTGTGGGACTAAACAGACGGGTGAACAGTGCACCGCCTCTGTTCACCCGCCTGTTTATAATTTTCTTATAAATAATATTATAATATTATAAATATAATAATATTTTTATAAAAAACAGGCGGGTGAACAGTTCGCCCGCAACTGTTCCCCGCCTGTATGTAATATTTCATATTTAATATTATAAATATATAATTAATATTATAATAATATTATAATATTATAAATATAATAATGTTTTTATAAAAAACTGGCGGGTGAACAGTTCGCCCGCAACAGTTCACCCGCCTGTATGTAATATTTTATATTTAATATTATAAATATATAATTAATATTATATATATAAGTAATATTATATATATATTATTTGCTTATAAAAAACAGCCGGTGTGCGGGCGAAGCGTGCCAGGGTGCGGGCGAAGCCGGCGGGGGGGGCGGGCGAAGCACGCCGAGCGAAGCCCACAGTCACCGGCCGGGTATTGTGGCGCATAGCCTTCGGGCCGGAGGCCCGTGCCTGTCACTGAGGGCTTCGCACGGGCTATGCTCGTGTTATATATATACACACGAGCTTATTCGCACGGGCTATGCTCGTGCTCGAAGCACTCGGACGGTCTTCGGCCGCATCCACGACGGCTTCGTTCTCCTGCGCACGGGCTTCGCCCGTGCTCGATGTGCCGCTGTGGGCTGCGCCAGCCTATGAGCGGGGTGTGCACGCACCCGAAATCTTTTTTTCAAAACATATACAAATGAGTATTTAAAGTGACCGCAAAAAATATGAAGTAGTATTCCTATTTTTATTTTATAAATTTTTGCAAATTTTTATCTATAAAAATTAATTTATCGCTTTTCCCCTCTCTCTCTCTCTCTTTATCACTCCCCCTCTCTCTACTTCTCTCTCCCACCCCTCTCTCTCTCCCTCTCTCTCTTTAAATTCCCCTCATTTTCTCTCCCATGATCCAATGGGCAATATATATATATATATATATATATATATATATATATATATATATATATATATATATATATATATATATATATATATATATATATATATATATATATATATATATATATATATATACATACGAGTGACAGGCACGGGCCTCCGGCACTCGTGCCCCGCGCGACAGTACCTAGTCGCGGAGGCGGGCTACGCCCCCCCCCCCTCCCCGGCGTGCTTGTCTGATATGATCTTGATTCCCGCATTTCTGTATAAAAAGAGGCTTGAAAAAGAAAAATAATAATTTATAAATGTATAATAAATTATATATTGTAAATATATAATATAATATATTATATTATATAATATTTCCCTGATTACAGCACCCCCCCCCCCCCCCATTCCCGACCTCACCCCCCCCCCCCCCCCCCCCCCCCCCTCCACTGCCGCCGGCGGCCTGACCGGCACCCACCGGCGGGTTCGCCGGACTCCGGCGAACCCTCCGGTGAGGTCGGGAATGGCGGGGGGGGGGGGGGGGGGGGGGGGGGGTTGTTGCTGTAATCGGGAAAGAGGAGAGAGAATATGGAGTGTTTTTTGGGAAAACTTTTTAATTGCAGTCCAGATCTAATCGATCGAACGGCTTAGATCCTCCTGATGTCTCATTTACCTTGTCATGAAGCCTAAAATGATATTTCTTTTTAATATAGTATAGATATATATATATATATATACACACACACGTGCAAGAGCATCTTCGCACGGGCTACGTCCGTGCTCGATGCTCTCGGGCGGGCTTCACCCGTGCATGATGCTCCGGGCGGCCTTCGGCCACATCGCAGTGGCCCCCGCTTTCACGCAATTCACCTTCTTGGCGCCGCAACCATCACTCGTGTCCCCGCATTTCATCGACTCGGCTCCGCAAGAGGCACTCGCGACCCCACGCCGACCTATGTTTGGAGCAGGCAATAATTTGTCGTTGTAAACATAGCAATTTCAAGCAAAAAGATTACATAATATTAGTCTATTAAGAGGGATTTTTATTCTGAGAAACTTACCAACAATCGCAGTATATAAGAAATGCAGAGAGGCAGAAACTATTGAGTGTGTGATTTTCATACAACAGTTCATACGTTGAAATCAATCACTTAAACAGAGTTTTCTATAGAAAATAACAGTTATACAACATTTCAACTACAGTACAACATGTACTACAAAAAAATCTAAAATATTTTCTACGGTAGCAGTACTATAGTGTTGAAGACTGGTAGACACAGATATAGCAAAACGTTGCAATTACCACAAAACATCCCACGGTATCCTGTACAGCTCATGATTCCCTGAGAAAAGAAGAACAAATTTTAGTCAATTCAAAATTATGTATGCGTCAAGAAACTATAGAAAAACTTACAAATCATTATTTTATATTAAATTATTTTTTACTGCTTCAATGTCATAGCGTCATAGGACTTTGGCACAATCATGGTTTTTGATTCTACAAATGCTTGAAAAACAAAATTACATTGTTTTATAACACTTATGTTCCTTGGCACCTTTGGTATAAGGATTTTAGGTTCGTTGTATTGGTAGCGATGGGGCATGTCATGTCAAACTGTTTTGTCATAGACACTATTCTGGCCTTGATATATTTCTTCCAACCATGCCGGAAATGTACAATTGCGTGTCTGAAACTGTTGTCTTCATTGTGTAGACATGATTGTATATGCTCATATAAATTGTTAATATTATGGTGTATCAGTACGTGAAATTTTCATTGTAGTAGATAATAATATATCAAGTATTACAAACAGTGTTATAGTAATCTATATCAATAATTTATGATTTTAACACCAATAAAATGACATCGTTGAAAACAATGACTTATTTTAGTCCTTTACTCTTGTATTTTGTTGTTTGATGACGATTAATTTGCAGTACTCAAATGTACCTGCAAGGTGCAATAATTAAATTTTGTCTGATGCAGGTACAGTCGACTTCTGATGAGAGGGTTGTGCATGTAATATAAGGGTAAGCAATGATTGAAAATAGGAATATCATGTCAGTTTATGTGAAATTCAAAAATAATTAAAAAATATAGAATGCACCTGGAGGTTCACTTTTGATAGCAGATCTTTGAAAACAATATTTTTTGTGTACGTGCCAGGATGTCCAGGTAGAACACTATTTTTGACTAATACCTTTGTGTTTGCGACAGTAATTCCTCTGGATAGAGCAACGTAAAGCTGACAGTGAGTGAAAACAGGAGAGTGTAGATAGAGGCCAACATGTTGGATTGTTTGTTCTTAAGATTTGTTTACGGTTAGCACAAAACTTAAACGAACTGGAAATTGTTTTTTAGTGAGTTCAAAAGGCATTTGTTGATCTCGAGTATTTTTGAGAGGTATGCACGACAAAAACACTGATTTGCCTTTATGTTGGCTCGTAAGAATCTCTGGCTCAATAACATTTATTGAAAATTGACGGAATATGAGACGTGAACCGTTGCAAAGGCCAATATGCGGGTTTAAATTTCGCATAAGCATAATAAGGGAATCTTTCTTTAAAGACAATTTGTGGGAAGGAAGATTACTCGCTGAGATGATATTCAGAAATTCTTGCGGGTATAAATTATATTTGTTATCATCAACGGAATCAAAAGAGTAGTATGTTATCTCTTCCACGGGGAAAACATGCAGACATTTTTCATTTAAATGAACAACATCTTCATTTAACGGAGTCAGCAGCGCTCTGTTCTCCCAGTAATCATAGTTAGTAATATTGCATGTAATATTAGAGAATATGATGCTGATAAGTATATTGATTGAATGTTCGCCGTCCCAGGAAATAATCATTGAATCAGGAATGCGAATCATATCGTCAGCACATGTAGACTCATTACCATTTCCAATGCGGAGAAGGAATTCTGAAAAAGGTTGATCATTGAGTGCACGCATATTTTCAGTCAGTGAGAGTAATTTAACATTTAACCACAATGACGATGTAACAATACTGACATTAATAATTTGCAATACTGTTCCATTAATCACAACCGGTGGAATTTGGCGAAAATCATCTCCCATGATTACAACTTTTCCACCAAAAGGTACGTCTGTCTTCAAAACATCTCGTAATGACCGGTCAACAACCTTAAAAATATATCTGTGGGACATAGGTGCCTCATCCCGCAAAATAGTAGAACATTATTGTAACAATTGTTGCATCTCTGACTTTTTGCTAAATTTGCAGTATGAGACTGGTTCAATAGGAACTGGAATCTTGAATCTCAGATGTGATGTATTTCCACCTGGGAACAGAGTTGCAGCAATTTCTGATGATGTAGTGACAAGTATAATATGACCATCTTAGCGCAGGTGGGCAAGAATTGCTTTGCATAAAAAGGTTTTCTCAGTGCCAGCAGGTCCATCAATGAAGAAAATACCACTGTTGTCTTGACGAACAGTTTCAGTAATAATATGGAAGATATAGACTTGACATTGATTTAAAGATGAAATAGAAATAAGATCTGTATGTGAGACTGGTATTGAGAGTTCGTCCCAAATTAAGATGAAGAAGTCTGTAATATTTTGAAAGTTTGAAGACATTTGAGAAATATCAAACAGTGTAATGCATTTTCTATGTTGTTGAAGTATGTTATCTATTTCACGAAAGAGCCTGTTGAGGACATATACATCACTGACAGATGAGGATGTGATGTAATCTTCTGTCATTGCCTAGGACGCTCCCCCTTGATCGGACTATGGGAGTGGGATTCCGCGAGCGGCCGGCAAACTCGTCGTCAAGTTCATCGGCAAAGGGGAGGACCGCCGGCGGCGGTCAGGATGGAGTGGCCGCTCCTCTTGGCCGTGCGCCAGCGATCGAAGAAGGGGCGGCCCGGGAGGCCGCCCCATCGGCTGCGCCGGCGGCCGATGAAGAGGGTGACCCGGGCAGCCGTCCCCTCGGCCGCGCCGACGCTCGAGGGAGGGGGCGGCCACTCCCTTGGTCGCGCCGACGACCGAGGTAGGGGGCGGGTCGGGCGACCGCCCCTTTGGCCGCGTCGTCGACCGAGGAAGGGGGCGGCTCAGGCGGCCGTCCCCGTGGCCGTGCCGGCGGCCGAGAGAAGGGGCGACCGTCTCCTTGGCCACGCCGGAGGGGCGGTCCGGGCGGCCGCCCCCTCGGCCGCGCCGGCGGCCGAGGAAGGGGGCGGCCCGGGCGGCCACCCCCCTTGGCCCCGCCAGTGGCTGAGCGAGGTGCGACCCGGGCGGTCGCATCCTAGGCCGCGGCGAAAACCGGCATGGCAAAAGAGGACGGGCAGCGTCCGGGGAGGAGGCCGCCCGCCGGCCACCGGTGAGTTAGGGCTCGCGGCGGTTTCCCCATTACGAGTGATGGGTTCGGTGCACAGGGGATCAGGCGCGGTGATCGCGTGCGCGGTCAATACCATGATCCCATTTATTTTGAGGTGGGGATCATGGGTGTGTGGTTATGTGCACACCCAATTTCTATAAAATGGAGGACATCCCCAACAATTGCCCCCCAAATCCTTGTTGTGCGAGACCGCTTTGGGCGAAGGAAAGCAAGGATCTTTCTCTGCTCACTTTTAAGGCGGCGACGATGGTGTACAATGACGAACTTGAGACGGCGAGTGGCAGCTGTAACGGTCCCGACCCTTTAGACCAAGCCCGGCTATAGGGTTGCAGCCCGTACACCCCAACACAATCTCCGCGCCACTGGGCAACAGAAGTTTGTTGGCATGGGTTTTCGAACCCACAACCCTTTAATGAGACTCTCTTCGGAGAGCTCATCACCGACTGAGCTTCTGTGATTCCCGAATACGAGAACATCTCTTTTATGGCAATGATACAGTCATCCAAGGCAAACTCGGGTTGTGACAGCTGCACCATGCAAACTCGAGTAAAAATGTTGGCATATGTTATGGTGTGGAAGAGGCGATGAACACGCCTGTGGGAGGAAGGTGTTGCTCCGGTAGCCGCGACGGCGCGCGCGGATACGTGCGCGGGGTCGCGTGTGGGCGCGCGTGATCTCGGTCGCGCGTGTGTATGCGCACGTGGACATGCGCGAGATAGCGCGGGGGCACACCTGCGAAGGTGCGCTCGTGGCCGCGCGCGGTCCTGATCGCGCGCGTGGGCGCGCGCCTGGCCACGCACGCGGGCGTACACCTGGACGCCTGCGTGGGCACGGGCCTGGCCGCGCGCATGGGAGCACGGTCTTGGTTGCATGCGTCTGGGTCTGCGCACCTAGTCGCGCGTGCGTGCGCTGGCTTGCGCGCACGACCACGCGCTTGTCGGGGGACCTCGCGGGTATTTCTGATTCTATCGGGTGATGCGCTTTTTTGCGCGTGACGAGGGTGGATGATCTTTGATTGAACTTTTTAGTCTAAATTGATTTTTGATTTTTTTTACAGGTCTCAAGGCGTACTGCGAGGCCGATGCGTCTTCGTTCCTCCCTTACCGAGGATCAAGTTGCAATTTGGAGGAGGAGGTTCGGCCTGCCTGCCGACCTTGAAGTGAAGATACCGCGTGCCAAGGAGAGGGTTCAAAATCCTCCTCGTGTCTGGTTGACGATCTGCGAGACTACCTTGAGATCGGGATTTCGGTTCCCTCACTGCGAGGAAGTAATTGAGATTCTGAAATTCTGCGGTGTGCTGATTTCCCTGTTTACTCCCTTGGGGGCAGTATGCCTCATGGGGTAGGTTGTCTTCTTTCGTGAACATGGCGGGAAACTTTCTCTAGGCTGCTTTCGAGATTGGTGCGATGTTCATTCGGATGGTGGTGAGCGTGTGGAGATCCATAACAACAAAAAATGGCTTGATTTTGAGGTTCAGACGTACTGTCGACACAGAAATACTTTGTTTGGTTATGTCAGAAACTCTTGGTGCATGTCGGAGCTATAAGCCGCACTGCCTGATCGTTGTCGTCGTCAAAAGGGGGAGAGCGGGAGTTTTCTCCAGTACATGGATTTTTAGAGCCCCGGGAGTTGGCGAACCGTCTGTTCAGCATTTCTTCATTTGTGGAATGTAAAGAGTAGCGAACTTGCAAGAACAAACGGATAGAGTTTTGAATAATTGAAATTTTATTATCCAAAAACGATATCATTTACAAAGGTATGATCTCCCTTTTATAGAATGGAGGGGATATGGGAGAGTACAAATAAACAATGTGGGACTAAATATTTACGGTACTGAGCGGCTAGAAATAAAGGAGACCGCATAGGCCGCGCGGTTAGACAAATGAGTTAACCGCTCGACAACTCCATCAGGATAAAACAGGCCGCAATTGGAGACCGATAGACCGCCCGGTCTCCAGGCTTCTGAGGAGACCGCCAGACCGCTCGGTCAACAAAACGCTGGTCAAGACCGCAAGGCCGCCCGGTCTAATACTTCAACACTCCCCCTCAAGCTGGAGCATATATATCAATCATGCCCAGCTTGTCACAAATGTGAAAGAAGGAAGTAGAGACCGGCTTTGTGAAGATATCTGACAATTCTTTGTCAGAGGTGACAAACGGTGTACAGATCTGTTTCTTCAAAATCTCTTCCCGAATGAAGTGGCAGTCAACCTCTATATGCTTTGTTCTCTCATGGAAGACTGGATTTCTGGATATGTATATGGCGGTCTTGTTGTCACAGAACATAGGAAGATGATAGTCATAAACCTCCCCTAGGTCAAGCATGAGAGCCCGCAACCACTTTAACTCACACGTGGTTGACGTCATACTCCGGTATTCGGCTTCTGCACTGGATCTGGAGACAACGGACTGTTTCTTGCTCTTCCAACTCACAAGATTTCCTCCAACAAAGGTACAAAAACCTGATGTGGATTTACGATCGCCTTGGTCATCCGCGTAACTAGAATCCGAGTAGGTCTCAACCCTCAGATGACCATTCTTCTGAAAGATAAGCCCTTTGCCTGGTGCTGCTTTGATATACTCTAAAATCTTCAGGGCAGACTGAAGGTGGCACTCCTTGGGAGCTTGCATAAACTGACTGACCTTGCCTACAACATAGGCGATGTCGGGTCTAGTCACCGTGAGATAGATGAGTTTGCCTACCAAACGTCTGTACCTGGTGACATCAGATAGAGGAGGCGAGTCATCCGTCCACGTTTTGTCTTCTCCAATAGCCATGGGAAACCGAGCCGGTTTGGCACCTATCAATCCTGCTTCTTGTAGAAGATCAAGGGCATACTTCCGTTGGGAGAGGACCAACGAGTCAAGTTTCCAAGAGATTTCTATCCCCAAGAAGTATTTCGGGGAGCCCATATCCTTCGTGACCAAGTGTTGACGGAGGTGCTTCTTCGTCAAGTCCACCCCATCTCGATCATCGCCAGTAAGAAGAATATCATCCACATATACTGCCAAAACCACCAGTCCCGAGGCCGTTTTGCGAATGAATAAGGAGCTCTATGTAAACGTCCTCCTGAAGATCGGCATAGAGAAAAGCATTCTTCACATCAAGCTGGGAAATAGCCCAATCCCGGTTAACAGTCACAGAGAGAAGAACCCGGATGGTGCTGAGGCGAGCAACCGGAGAAAAAGTGTCAAAGTAATCAATGCCATAAGTCTGAGTGAAGCCTTTGGCCACCAGCCGGGCCTTGTAGCGATCCACAGTGCCGTCGGGCCGAAATTTCACAACGAAGACCCAGCGACAGCCAACCACATCAGTGCCCACGGGAGGAGGAACAAGGGTCCAGGTACCCCGTTCAGTAAGAGTAGCCATCTCTTCATCCATGGCAGACTTCCAATGAGGTATAGTAAGAGCCTCCTGGTAGGTGCGGGGAGTAGAAGTAGCGGAGATAGCCAAGGCAAAACACCTGCGAGAAGGAGAAAGCCGATCATAGGAAACAACTGCCGCAAGCGGGTGTTGAGTACACGCCCGCACCCCTTTGCGAAGAGCAATGGGAAGATCCAGGTCGACGGGTGCGTCAGCGACCGGAGCGTCCGTGGAGGAGAAGGCTGGCCCGGGACTAGAGAGAGACGGCGGCGGAGAGGAGGGAGGAGGGGTGGGTGGGGAGACGGGCAGGGAAGGAGACGGTGGAGGAGGAGACGGAGGTGGGGAGACGTCGAGAGGCATGGAGGGAACTGAGAGATCAGAAGGAAGAGAGGAGGTAGGAGAGAAGTAGGAAGCATTCTCGAAAAATGTCACATCTGCGGAGACAAATTGCTTGCGGAGAAGGGGGTCAAAACAGCAATAGCCTTTCTGAGTGGTAGAGTACCCCAGAAAGGCACACTTGGTGGAACGGGGGGAAAGCTTGTCGCGGGTAGCGGAGGGAGCGTGAACAAAGGCCGTACAGCCAAAAACACGGAGAGGGAGAGGAAAAGGTTCCTTGTGGGGGTAGAGAATGGAGAAGAGGGTCTGGCCGTGGAGAACTGTGGAGGGAAGACGATTGATGAGATAGCAGGCGAGGAGTACAGCGTAGCCCCAGTAGGAGCGAGGTACGTGCATCTGCGTCATGATAGTACGAGCAACATCAAGTAGATGACAGTTTTTACGCTCCGCCACCCCATTCTGCTGGGAGGTGTAAACACAAGTAGTTTGATAAAGAAGAGCATGTTGGGGAAAGAAAGAGGAGAACTCATGATTAAGATATTCCTTGGTATTATCAGAACGTAAAACTTTAATAGAAATGTCAAACTGATTCTGAATCATAAAATAAAATGATTGACAAACAGAAAAGAGTTCAGAGCGATCTTTTAATAGATACACCCAGGTACATCGTGAAAAATCATCTATAAAAGTGACAAAATAGGAACTACCCCGACCAATAGTGAGAGTAGGAGTCGGACCCCATACATCAGAATGAATAAGATCAAACGGGCGAGAGGAGCCACTGCCTTGCTTTGGTGGGAAGGAGGAGCGATGATGTTTGCCAAGCTGACACGGATCACAGTTGAGCGGAGAACTGGTAGGAGGTAAGTGAGGCAGAAGCTGTCGAAGAATCCGAGGAGGAGGATGTCCAAGGCGAAGATGCCACTGAAGGAGATCGGTGGAGGAGGAGTAGGCGGACAGAGCGGAAACATCGTCGAGGAAGTAGAGGCCGCCACTCTCAGTCCCAGTAGCAATCGTCTGCTGGGTCCTCGGGTCCTGAAAAGAACAAGTAGTTGGAGTGAACAAGACGGAGCACTGAAGTTGCCGGCATAAAGTAGTAACAGATAATAAATTGCACGGGAACTTCGGGACATAGAGAGTGTCCTCCAAGCAAAGCGATGGGGTGAGTTGAACCATGCCCGTCCCATGAACCGGGGACGGTGAACCATCCGCCACACGAACCGGGGGTAAGCGGTCATGTGTCTCAAGACGGGAGAAGCAATGAGGGTTGCCCGTCATATGATTCGTAGCACCATAGTCAATCAGCCATTTACCTTGGGTAACGACGTGGGCACTACCTGACGTCGTGGCTACAGAAGCAGACAGCCGAGAAGAGGCGGAGGCCGAAGAAGGAGCATCACCGGAAGGGCGAAGATGAGGACGTTTCTGCCAGCAGCGGCCAACAGAATGGCCGGTACGACCACAGTGAGAGCAGAGGAACCGGGACGAACCCCGTCCGCCGGAGTAACCGCGGCCACTAGGGCCCCCCTTCTGAGCTTGATGAGCAAAGGAGTCCTGGGAAGGTGGGGAGGCCAACAGAGGCCGCTGGAGCAGCGAAGTAACAGCGGCAATGCGAGCCGCGGTGGCATCCAAAGTAGGAGATTCCGCCTCACCCAGGATTTGTTGGCGGATCATATCATAGGAATCGGGAAGACGGAGAAGATAACAAACAACCAGGAGTTCCTGTAAGTGTTTGTGTTGTTCGGCCAAGTCCGCAGAAAAGGGGCGATTCTGGAGGATTTCAGCACCAAGAGCCTGAACCTGCTGATAAGCCGCAGCAGGAGACATAGAAGGGCGGGCGAAGAGATCCGCATAGAGAGTATAAATGCGGGACGTCTGTCCCCCTTCGAATAGAGAGCAGCGAGGTGAAGCCAGGCGACCTTGACCGTCTCATCATGGCGAATGACGGGAAGGCACTCATCAGAGAGGTTGTTGGTCAGCCGAGTGCGGACAAGAGCATCACTCGCATCCCAGTCATCAAACTCGGGAGAGTTACAAGGAGGAGGGTCATCGGTGAGGTGATGACGCTTGCGCTGAGAGCGAAGAAGGAAGGTGAACGAAACGCTCCAATCGGGATAGTTAGAGCCAACCAACTTAGAAAGGGTGTCAAGGTTGCCCGAAGGAGGAGGTGGAGAAGGAGCGGCAGGAGTGGTGGAGATAACGGGGGTGGTGAGACCGGAAGTAGTCATCGAACACAGCAAGAAACCGCGCAAGAAGAAGAGAAGCCGCGGGGAGAGGAAAAGGGGGCAACTCGCGCGAAACCGCAGCGGTTTAAATGGAAGAAGCTGCGCGAACACAAGCGGCCAGGAAGCAAACAAAGGCACAGCGGGGAAGAGGTTGCGCAGACTGAAAAATCCGAGCGAACAAAAGAGAAGAGGAAGCAAGAAGCAGCGACTAGAACAAGTCGCAAGCCGGGCGAACAGAATCATGTCGCAACGACTAGGAAGCCGGAGAGGCAAGAAGGAACCAGGGTGCGGCGACAACGAAACAAGTCGCGGCCACGAAGAGCAGCAGGAGAAGAGAAGCAAGGAAAAAACAAGCCGCGCGAACAGGGCAGCGGACAGAGGAGAAGGCAAGCCGCGAAGACAGGTCGCGTAAAGCAGAAAACAAGCCGCGAGAATCAGAGAGCGCACACAATCAGGAGGAAAAGACTGTGTTCTCTAATACCATGTAAAGAGTAGCGAACTTACAAGAACAAACGGATAGAGTTTTGAATAATTGAAATTTTATTATCCAAAAATGATATCATTTACAAAGGTATGACCTCCCTTTTATAGAATGGAGGGGATATGGGAGAGTACAAATAAACAATATGAGACTAAATATTTACAGTACTGAGCGGCTAGAAATAAAGGAGACCGCATAGGCCGCGCGGTTAGACAAATGAGTTAATTGCTCGGCAACTCCATCAGGATAGAACAGGCCGCAATTGGAGACCGATAGACCGCCCGGTCTCCAGGCTTCTGAGGAGACCGCCAGACCGCTCGTTCAACAAACCGTTGGTCAAGACCGCAAGGCCGCCCGGTCTAATACTTCAACATGGAAGAGAAGCGCTTGTTGCGGTGTGACATTTCTTCAGACTCTTGGCGGACCGCTGAAACATCTTTGGTTTGCAATCGGAAACGAAAGACCAATGTAGCTTCTCGGGGTAGCGGTAGTGTGGCACCTTGCTCATCTTCTCTGGATGACGACTCTCCTCTTGGTGGTCGTGGCGGTTCGCCTCCCGAGGTACAGATGCATGGATTATCTGCCCCCAGTCTTTCCCTGCGGAGGCGGCGGCTCCAAGGCTATCTTCTTTTTTGAAGGTGATGAATAAGATGGTAAGCGAGCTTGGTTTATTTTTGGCTCTTCTTTGTTGTTGTGTTGTGCTGACTTCTCTCCATCCTTTTCTTTTGCAGATTGAGGCACGGGTTCAGATTGTCATTACCTGAAATGATCATTACGTAAGCTTGAAAGACATGTATCTGGCCCTTCAGGAGAAGTTTCGAGCTATGGTAGGCTCTCTTGTCGCTTTGAAGGGTGACCATGAGCGGGATGTTTCTCGATTTTGCAGGATTGGATCGGAGCTGAAGGCGGAATTGGAGGACACTCGAGCATCTCTAGAGCTGAAGAAATCTCTGGTGGGAATGACTACACAGATGCTGAAGTGTGCTCAAGAGGAGACTTCTCATTTGGAGACGGAGTTTTGTGCGGTGAAAGCCCAAGTGGAGGCGTTATTTTCTGATAGCCGTATGTCAGAGTTGAAGGTTGCGGGTCTTGCGGTGTACATGGAGTCTCTGAATTATATGCGGGATTGGTGCTTGATCAGCGAGGAAGTTCGTGATGAGATTTGGAGCAAGGAGGTGGAGCCTCAGAAGGAAGACGTTCGAGAGTTGGCCCTCAGACATGGAGTCTCAAAGGCTTTTCGACTTGTTGGCAGGAGCTTAGAATGCGACGTATCCGGCCTTAGCTTTGATGATATCTCTAGCGACGAGAGTTCTGATGTTGATGCGGATAATATGTAGCGGCATCGTTTCCTTTATTTGCATTTTTTTTTTCTAGTTGGGTATCTTCGTATGTCATCTTTATTGTTTGACGGTTCTTGATTGATGCCTTTGCACATGTACTTGTATGTAGCTGCGATGATTGTACTCTTTTTTCATCTTTTTGTCTGAGTGTTTTTTGGCTTGTGGTGTTGCTTCGTGGGGGTTGTAATTGCGTTCGTAGCTGGTTAGTAGCCTAATTTGCATGAGGATCGATCGCGGCTTAGTTTGCACGAGGATTGCTCGCGGCTTAGTTCGCACGAGGATAGCTCGCAGCTTAGTTCACACGAGTATCGCTCGTGACTTATTTCACACGAGGATCGCTCGCGACTTAGTTCACATGAGAATCGTTCGCGACTTAGTTCACACGAGGATCGCTTGCGGCTTAGGTCGCACGAGGATCACTCACGACTTGGTCATGAGGGGGGCAGGCCCTGACGACGTCCTGGCGTAGAACGGCAGGTTCAGTGCATAGCTTTTGTATTCAAACTGAACAGTCTTACCTTTCGCACGAGGATTGCTCGCGACTTGGTTCGCACGAGGATTGCTTGCGGCTTAGTTCGCATGAGGATCGCTCGAGGCTTAGGTCGCACGAGGATCGCTCGCAGCTTAATTCGCACGAGGATCCCTCGCGGCTTAGTTCACACGAGGATTGCTCGCGGCTTTGTTCACACGAGAATCACTTGCGGCTTAGTCTTACCTAAATCTAGTCGGACACTATTAAAGAGGAAACACAATATTTGAATAGCCAATTGTCTACACGTGTTCGGGCTTGCGGTTGTTACTTGTCATAGTGTTCAAATATAATAAAAGCACTTTTTAGGAAGTTCAAAATAAAGGGTCTGTTTGGCGCAGCTCTGGCGGCTGGAAAATCTCTATTCCAGCCGCCAGAACTGTTTTATATGTGTTTGGGACAGCTCCCTGTGAAGAGCTTTTCAATCCGCCAGAGCTGTTTTGCAGCTTTTCAGAAATCTCCCTCCCCCCAGCTTCTGCTCTTGCAAAATAGCTTTCTCTCTCACAGGTTTTGGAAATCTAATGGTTTCTTCAGATAGAACATGCTTAGAGGTCGGACGGCCTTCCTCCGGCGATTCCGAGCCCCTGACGGCCTTCCTCCGGCGATTCCGAGCCCCCGACGTCCTTCCTCGGGCGATTCCGAGCGCACTTCTGCACAGAATACCCAAACACTCTGCAGCTTTTCAAAACTGCTCCCCAGAAATCTATTTTAAAACAGCTCTATCCGGACAGCAGCTTTTCAATCTGCCAGAGCTGTCCCAAACAGAGCCAAAGGGTCACTGATATTCAGGACAACGACTTCTACTGGTTGAGCTTATTTAGAGTAACAAATTTTAGCAGCTTCTTGGTCTCCATGTACGACACCTATCCCTCGAGTAGTGGGGAATTTCATGGCGAGGTGCGGGATTGAAGGAATGGCTTTGAAGATTGACTGAACGGGTCTCCCGAAAATTGCATTGTAGCCTGAGCTTGAATCTACTATGACGAACTGGATTTCCTGTGTTGCTTGTCTTGGAAATTCTCCCATGGTGAATGACAACGTTATCATTCCCTGCTCTCGGACTGGATGATTGTCGAAGCCGTACACAGGTACGGCTGCTTTTGTGAGATGTTGGATGGTAAGCTCCATGATTTGAAGAGTGGAGAAGAATAAGACATCGACCGAACTCCCGTTGTCGATGAGTATTTTTTTGACCTTATAGCAGGAATCACAGATCTCCGCGCTAATCACGAGAAGGTATTGGTGGGGTGTCTAGATTCGCACGAGATCTTCATCCTCGAAGGCTACGGTGGAGTCTTGCTTTCCACTTAAATTTCCCTGGGTGCCTACTGAAAGTATATGGGTAGAGAGGGTTGGCGATCCGACGATAGTTTCGATGTTCCCCACTATTTGCCTGTCATTGGCCCCTCCATGTTGGGCATCTTGCTGATCTCCTGCCTGCCTAGGGGGAGCTTGTTGATCTTGTTGGCGTCCTTGCAAGAACCTGTCCAGGAGTCCCTGACGAACTAGACGCTCGATTTCGTCCTTCAGTCTTGCACACTCCTCCGTGGTGTGCCTGGTTGCCCGATGGAATTCGCAGTACTTTGACTGGTCACTTCTAGGATTTGGGGCAGGCTTCTTGGGACGGTGTAGAGCCGGATCGTTCTGGAGGGCGTAAAGCACATTAGTGCGGGGTGGTGTTTAACAGAGTGTATTCTCGGGGTGGCTGGTCCCTCTAAAAGTCACGCCATCGCTGGCCATTCTGGCGTTCTTCCTGAAATCTTCCTTCCTGGACAT
>CM077153.1:299983343-300067060 GCA_039583875.1 Platanthera guangdongensis
AGATCAATTGATCTATTTTTTTTTCTAAATTACCTGGTCTGCCCTAATTTGACCTACCGTTTCACCGACAGCTACACTCTCTCCCTCCTTTTTAAGCATTTGGCTTATCACCCCTGAAGAAGGCGCATTTACTTCTACGTTAACTTTCTGTGTCTCAAGCTCTAAAATTAAATCATCAACTTTTACTAATACACCCTGTTTTTTATGCCATTTAGCAATGGTCGCTTCTGTTACTGATTCTCCTAAAGTTGTTCACATTTTATTGCATCGTTAGATCTTCGTTATTTCCACGTTTTTTCTTCACTTTGTGATTTGGCCTACGTACAGTTTTACACTTCTCTGTTTCCTTCATTCCCCTGGCATATCTAGGTAAGTTTTTCTAATTTGTTCAAAGTTTTTAATTTATCTAGGTTTACAGTTCTTCTCTGTTGTTTGCTTCATTCCGCCGACATATCTACATTTTTCTACTTTGTTATTGTCCTTCTCATTGTTTGTTCTTCCTTTTGGTATTTGCTGCCATTACCATTCATCAAAAAATTGAAATTGTTGTGGGCTACGCATTTGTATTCAACATGATAAAGGATTTCATTGTTATTGTTTCTTTTGTGAAATATTGCAGTATTCTTGGACAAGCTGCAATTGTTTGCTTTTTCATGCTTATATTATTATCAATAACAGTATTCCTGAAAGCTGAATTGTTAAACTTTTTCATACTTATATTACCATTAGCAATGATATAAATTATGAAAACAACATACATAAAATTCCAATAACATCTTAGGCAGTATCTCTTTTCGAGAAAAATGCTGTTGTTTTACACAATTGTCTGTGATGAGTATAACATGTACTGTTTGTAATGTGTTGAATATAGTAATACATATATTACCATCAATAATAGTATTCTTGGAACCTAAACTGTTTAAATTTCTCCTACTTACATGACCATCAATAATGATAGAAATTACTTAAAAAACCCAAAAACAGCTCAGGCAGTATCTGTTTTTGGGTCATATGATGTTGTTTTACACCATTATTTGAGATTTTATAATTTTATTGGAACTTCTGATTGTGCTGCCACTACTGTTGTAGGGATTTTTTTTAATGTTGAAATAGGACTCACCTAATCAACATTCAATCATATTATGTATTGTTTGTAATATGTGTTGAATATAGTAATCTCTAAATCAGACTACACCCAATCTTCAAACAACTAGGCGAAGTTTTTGTATTATTTAATGTAAGACTTCAAAAAAATAGTGACCTCACAACAGGCATGCGACACCGCTTGCACAATATAACTTGATGCGGATACATCAATTACAGTGTGAACATGACAAACTCAAATAATTAAAAATACAACCACAGTTTCCCATACACATAATGATACATAAAATAAAATAACAATAATTTGAAATTTGAGTATGTCGAATAATAGATTAAAGATCTCCATCTGATTTGATGTGTTGTTCAGTTACTCATGATATACTCTACTACTCCATTACTGTATACTCCACTACTCTATTGTTTTTCATCTCAGTTCTGAATATCATTGTTTTTACCTCTTTGTCCAATAACAACTGTTGCTGCCAATTTTAAATGACGTTTCTGTTTAAAAACCTGACCTACTTCGATCTTAGATTGCCCTTTGTCATCTGATAAAGTACATACCTACACACTCGCGATGACTGAGTACGCCTCCTCAGAAACATGACACGTGAGAACGACCTGGCAGCCACATTCGAGTATGTTGACTCTTACAACAATGTACCCCTAGATATGCGAGATTACTACTACTTTGTTGTATTACTCAGCAACCTTAATGATGCTACAACCACTGAGTTCTTAAAATCACACTTTCAAACTCTTTCAGGCTTTCTGCACGCCAGCGTAAGGACTCTTACGCGACACTGCAAAAGACATTATTACAACCTATTTTTTTATAATTCAAACCTATTGAACATTTATTAATGAAGGCCGACGTCGACACAACGGGCAACCCAAGTTGGACAGGAGAACTGATATTCGCTGATGAGGCGTCGATGCAGGCTGCCACAAATGTGATAGAGGGCCAAATAATTAACGGAAGACGGATCTCAGCCCATGAGCTATGACTGTTTGATATTAAACCAGAATACTATCAAAAATGTATTAACTAAAGTATAGTATACAAGAAAGTACATATAAATATATTTGTTGTCTAACAGCTCATTCTGATTTGATATGTTGTTGAGCTACTCAATATATATAAGAGTTTATAGTTGTAAATATTGTAAATATCGAACTATGTTGGAAATTACTAATGCATAATACCCACATCTATGATGGGCATATAAATTCTACTCTTTTGCTAATGTTAAATTCACAAAACACATAAGCACTCGATATATAGGAGTTTATAGTTGTCAACACTGTAAATATCTAACTATGTTTGGAGTTACTCATGCATATACCCACAAGCTATGACGGACATATAAATCCTACTCTTACTTTGTTGTATTACTCAGCAACCTTAATGATGCTACAACCACTGAGTTCTTAAAATCACTCTTTCAAACTCTTTCAGGCTTTCTGCACGCCAGCGTAAGTACTCTTACGCGACACTGCAAAAGAAATTATTACAACCTATTTTTTTCATAATTCAAACCTATTGAACATTTATTAATGAAGGACGACGTCGACACAACGGGCAACCCAAGTGGGACAAGAGAACTGATCTTCGCGGATGAGGCGTTGATGCAGGCTGCCGCAAATGTGATAGAGGGCCAAATAATTGACGGAAGAAGGATCTCAGCCCATGAGCTACGACTGTTTGATATTAAACTAGAATACTATCAAAAATGTATTAACTAAAGTATAGTATAGAAGAAATTACATATAAATATATTTGTTGTCTAACAGCTCATTCTGATTTAATATGTTGTTGAGCTACTCAATATATATAAGAGTTTATAGTTGTAAATATTGTAAATATCGAACTATGTTGGAAATTACTAATGCATAATACCCACATCTATGATGGGCATTTAGATTCTACTCTTTTGCTAATGTTAAATTCACAAAACACAAAAGCACTTGATATATAGGAGTTTATAGTTGTCAACACTGTAAATATCTAACTATGTTTGGAGTTACTCATGCATAATACCCACAGCTATGACGGACATATAAATCCAACTATTTTCATCAATTTAAATTTGCAAATAACATAAGGCATTTATCACTCTCAACGCCAACAATATGGCGTTGTGTGCTCTGACCGCCAAGCTGTTAGCACCATCTGCTGTTCATTGACGTTCTCGGTTCGCTCGCTTTTCTGAGTAAGCGCTCTTCCTTCCTTTGCTCAACGCCAAACTGTTGCCGCCATCTGTCGTTCATTCGCATTCTCGGTTCGCTCTACCTTCTGAGTAAGCACTCTTCCTTCCTTTCCTCTATTTCTTCCTCTGTTTACCTCTCAATTTATCCACGCACACATTTCTCGGTTCCTTTGTCCTACAGCATCAACACCTTATGTTCATCCAAAAGCTGCATTTCTCTGCAACTGTGGCTCACCTCTCTTCCTTCATTTGCTCTCCTCCTTCCTTTCTTTGGCTCTCATTTTCTCCAACTACTTTCTTCAGTTGTTCTCTCTTCCGCATGTTACTGTAGGTTACTGCGCTTTTCTCGCAGTTACAGTAACTACAGTTACCTCTCTTTCTCACTCGACGATAAACTACAGTTACCTCTCCTTCTCATTCCACTTCAATTGTCATCTTAATTTCAAATTTTGCATTTTAATTTGCAGTTTACTTGCCTACAAAGCACAGTTTGCAGTTACTGTATATACACAATGAGTTTAGGGAGAGGGAGAGTATCCGAAATGACTGAACAAGAACGTCAAATATATCGAGAGCGAGCACGAGAACGTATGTGACAATGGCGAGCACAGCTGACTGAAGAACAACGGTCAACACAGCGAGCGAGAACCAGAATCAATGCACAAGCAAGAAGAGCACGCATGTGCGAACAACGTCGTCATGTATCTACTGTTCAATCATTACAGGCAGAGCCTGTACGACAACAAGCTCATCCTCTGCAACTCCAACAATCAGACAGTATGACAGATCCTACACACTCAGAGCCTACAGTACAACAACCACCTCCTCTGCACCTCCAACAACCAGATATGATGAATGAACATAATAGTGGGAACGTTGCATGGGGTAATCATCTAAAATTTCCAATTATTTTATCTCTACATACTTTCCACATTCAAAACATAATCAGGTGAACCCTCCTGTTATTGTTTGTTTTTGAACCATGAAGTCACTCATGCGGAAAATGGGGTTGTGCATAGATACTCTTTTTGTGACACACCTTCATTGTTACATCAAACATGCACTACTGCATCATAAAATGTTACAATATTGACAAGAGATGTTGCATCAACATCGCACCATTTTGTCGAATTTCCTCCTGCAAACGAACATGAAATGATAGTTACATAAGGTATATTTGATCTCTTTCCCTTATGTGATCTCTTTTATTTGATCTCCTCCACTTATTTGCTTTGTTTCATCGCACAAACTGAAATTATGCCTCGCAGATGCTACTACAACCCAAACTCATCAACTGCAAACCATGGATGATCAGAGCACAGATTATGACATGCACATAGATAATCGCAGAACCTCGAGTAGAAGCTATTGAATCCCACACCACAATATGGCTAGAATTCCTAATGTAACGCAAGAAATTACACATATGCAACTACAACAACCATATATTTGTCGTTACTGCGGCGCAAAATTGTTTGAGGGTGAAACGCAAACTATGTGTTGCAATAATGGAAGAACAGTTATTCCACATATACCAACTCCACCAGAACTGGAGGTGTTGTTCACCGAACAATCTGTCGTTTACCGGAGTTTCATAATAAATGTTCGCTCATACAATCATGTTTTCGCTTTTACCTCCATGGGTGTTACATTGGATCAAAATGTAGTAACCAATCATCGAGGAGTATATACATTTCGAGCTCATGGTGCTATATATCATAAATTGGAACTTTGCTGCCTCCTGCAAACACAAGACCAAAATATTTACAATTATTTATTTATGACACTGACCATCAAACTGACTACCGAGTGCAAGAAAATGAAGAGTTGCATCGCGGAATACTCGAAAAACTAACATCCATCCTATATACGTACAACCTATTCATATCAATGTTTCGTCAAATTGCCCAAAGACCAGACATTCCAAATTGCAAGTTGTTGATTAAAGAACGATCATCTTCAGAACTTCAATACACATTACCAATGGCATCACAAGTTGCTGCTATAATTGTTGGTGCAGAAGAATATATGGAGTCGAACGAACGAAATATTATTGTGGAAAGCATTGCCACAGGCTTTGTAACTGTTCCAGAATATACGGGCTATTATGATCCTATGCAATATCCATTGTTTTTCCCTTCGGAACATATGGTTGACATGCTGAATATAAAGGACTTAATAACCTCCATGTTAGTTGTTGTGACTACTACTCCTACGTTCTGCAGGTTCTGTAGTTCATCTACTATTTTCAATCATGTATTATTTTCAGCGTCATCCTCCTGTCCTAAACATTTGCTTTCACAATCATGCAGATTTGCTCGCCACTTCAATCATTACTTTTGCGTGGATGTCGTCTTTTACAACAATACGTTGTTGATAATTACATTAAAGTTGAAACGCAAAAATTACGGTGGATAAAAAACAATCAGAACAATATTCGCGCTGAACTATACAACGGACTGCAAGACTGTTTAAACGCTGGAGATAATAACATCGGTATGATATTTTTCTTAGGCATATTATTTTTAATGGACACACTTACTAATTCGCTTTATATTGTTCGCCTGTATCCCAAAAAATGTTGGTCGACGTGTTATACTACCATCATCATTTGTTGGAAGCCCCAGAGATATGTATCAAAGATATCAAGATGCAATGGCGATTGTGCAGCATTACAGAAGACCAGATATATTTTTGACAATGACCTGTAATTCTGCGTGGCGAGAGATTACTACTGAACTTCTCCCATGTCAGCGACCACAAGACCGACCTGATTTAGTAACTCGGGTTTTTCGTGCAAAATACGAAAAATTAAAACAAGATATATTTCATAAACATGTCTTTGGAAAAACAATGAGTCATGTCCACGTAATTGAATTTCAGAAAAGAGGATTGTCGCATGTAAATATGTTGGTCATGTTTGATGAAAATGACAAACTAAACACTCCAGACGACTACGACCTGATTGTTAGGGCCGAACTTCCTTCACTTTCAAGCGAACCAGAACTATACAATACAGTTATACACCATATGATACACGGATCATGTGGTCACATTAATTACAATGCCCCTTGCATGAAACATGGTGATTGCAAAAAAGGATATCCAAAGTATTATGCTGAACATACAATTCAAGGAACAGACTCTTATCCAATATATCGCAGACGCAATGACGGAAGATCTATTATTTTGTGACGTGTTAGAGACTTTCCAATTGACAATCGTTGGATTGTTCCTTACAATGCATGACTTCTACTAAAATATGACTGTCACATTAATGTTGAAATTTGCAGTAGTATTAAAAGTATCAAATACTTATACAAATACATTCACAAATGCCCAGATTGTATTTCATTTCAAGTTCAACTAGTTCCAAACTACGATGAACTTTCTCATTATGTTAACGGGCGCTGGATATGTCCCCAAGAGGCATGCTGGAAATTATTCAAATTTCACATGAATCAAATATATCCGTCAGTCGTTCGTTTGCAAGTTAGCTTGTCAACCTAACATTTACTGTTTACCGAATTCACATTACGCTATTGTTGCTCTCCTATGAAAGAGCGTCATACAGTAATATTTCTTACCAAATATTTAAAATTCCTGACTCACAGGTTCATTTGCCGAACAAGCATCAAGTACAATTTCGCATACACGACTATGTTTCTGCTGTTTTGTCAAATGAACGCAATTCAATGACAATGCTCACCGAATTCTTCAATGTGTACAATTACGACCAAGAAACCCACCAATACTTCTACATAGACTTTCCTAAACACTACAGATGGAACTTCACTTCAAGAGCATGGACTAAACGAAAAACAAAACAACAAGTTATTGGACGAATTTACTCTGTCCATCCTGCAGAAGGCGAGAGGTTTTATTTACGTCTTCCAGCGCCAAAATCATTTAATTATCTTCTAACAGTAAATGGTATTCACCACTCCACTTTCAAACAAGCTGCTGAACAGTACGGTCTGCTTGAAAGAGACAATAGTCTCCACGATTGCTTACATGAAGCTCGCCAATTTAGAATGCCTTCGGCACTACTTACTCTTTTCACAACTATTTTGATGTATTGTCAACCGACTAATGTCAGAGAAATGTGGAATGACAACTACTCCATGACTGAAGATTACATCATACCGAGAGTTATGAATGACATATACGTTACAAATAAACTTTTTCATGAAATCAATTATATTCTTCAACAGCATAGTAAAAGTATAACGGATTTTGATCTCCCACAAATCAATACTTTTTATGACAACATGATTGGGTATTCTAACTTAATAGAACATGAACTATCAATTACTATATCCGGATCAGACTTAAATTCAATTGCATTACTTAATGTTTATCAACGATATGCATATTATGTCATTACTGAAACAATACATCGTAAGGAATGTGGTCTTTTCTTTGTTGATGGACCTGAAGGCAGTGGTAAAACATTTTTATAACGTTGCTTGCTTGCAAATATGCGAAGCAATGGTCATATTATTATAGTTACAGCTTCATCTGGAATTGCAGCCACTCTTCTTCCAGGTGGTACGACTGCACATTTGCGCTTTAAAATTCTCATACCACTGCACTCATTCTGTAATTTTGGGAAACTATCTGATATGCATAAACTATTGGAGCGCTGCTCGGCGATCATTTGGGATGAAGCTCCAATGACACATCGCCATCCATTTGAAAAAGTCGATCGCTCAATGAGAGATGTTCTTGGAATAAATGAACCTTTTGGTGGTAAAATAATCATAATGGGCAGAGATTTTGGTCAAATAGCGTCGGTTGTTATTAATGGAACTAAAACTCAAATTATCAGCGCAAACATTGTCAAATCACCTTTGTAGACAACCGTAAGAGTGCTTCCCTTAACAGAAAATATGAGAGCATTCTCTGATCATGAATTCTCAAATTTCTTAGTACGCGTTGGTGATGGTGACGAAATTACTATTGAAGATGAAATGATCAAGATCCAAAATGCTATGACTATTTCTTGGGAAGGAGAACAGTCAATAGATATGCTAATTAATTCAATATTCTCTGACATCAGAACGCATGTGCACTGCTCAGATTATCTTGAGAACAGAGTTTTGCTAACTCCGCTAAATGAAGATGTCAATCGCTTAAACGATAAATGCCTCGCAGTATTTCCAGGAGAAGAGGTCACCTACTACTCATTTGACTCGGTGAATGATGACAGATACAATTTATATCCACAAGAGTTTTTGAACAGTTTATCACCGGGAAATCTCCCCCCACACAGACTGTCTTTAAAAAAGGGCGTGCATGTTATGCTACTTTGAAATCTCAATGCCACAACAGGCATGTGCAATGGTTCGCGTCTTCTGTGTCGTCAATTCAGTAGAAATATCATTAAGGCTGAAATTCTTACAGGAGAACATAAAGGAAAACCAATATTTCTTCCGCGTATACCTCTGAAGAATCCTGAGATTCAAAGATGCCTTTTGAACTTACGCGCAAGCAATTTCCAATTCGTCTTAGCTTTGTACTGACAATCAATAAATCACATGGCCAAACTGTGAAAAAAAATAGAAATCTACTTACCCGCTCATGTTTTTACTCACGGTCAACTATATGTAGCTCTATCAAGAGCAATGTCTTCATCAAGTACTACACTACTAATTAAAAAAGGCTCACTGTCTGGTCACTAGGGTATGTACATAAAAAATGTTATGTTCAAAGAACTTCTCATGCAAACACACCTACAGGTACATAGCGAGTCATCACATACAATTCATTTTGTTGTGTACATTCAATATGATTTTAGCGTACAATTTACATGTTTTTCCGCAGAACAATTGAAATGCGCATTGATAGATAATGTCACTCGGCATAACAAATGCAACTACATCAAGTTTCAGCACCGCCAACAGCGATCTTCCCAATTCACCTTCCAAGCTAAATACTCTGATCAGAAAGCACACCTTCCCTTATTGTAATAAATATTTTTTATTTACTCTTTAAATTAAACAACCATTTTTTCATATATGTTATAAAATATGTCTTCATTTCGCAGACATTGATTATTTCTTTATGAATGTCAACAATGTGCAGATGGAAAACGATAACTTATCAGATCAGCAACTACAATTACATAATCATTCTGCCACGCAACCCATTAAGTCATTACTACTTTTCATATCTATATTTTTACTACCATAACAATTTGAAACTGACATTATAAAATGTGTTTCGCAGATAACCCTGTCAACAACAACACTGTATCTGACTCTGATTATAATTACTATGATGAGCTTTACCCGCCAACCACAACCCGGTGGTCAGATCATCCACGAAATGAGATTTTGGGTTTTAGACTACGTATCCCAGCTGTGCCAGCAGGTCTAACACCACAGGAAGAGTGGAAGTACGTATTCACAATGATTAGAAGGTAACACATACCAAATAATATGCATTACATGACGAACAATACTACTATAACTCAATCAACGTTTGTTAATAACTGATATCACTGTACATGTTCCACCAATGCAGAATCTCCCAAGTCCACTGAATAAGATATGTCATCAAACATTGTTGTTACTGCTGAGAGCTTCTAACTACACATGCACGTGCCGGTTACTATGGTTGACGAATGGTCAACTCTCGGCGATCTCCAACCATAGGTCATCAAGTGTGCGGCCTCCGCAGTTTGAGTTGTGTGAAGTTGTAATACCTGATTGTTATTAGTTTGTATGTGTGAATTTTATTTTTAAACTTTGTAATGTCTTAGTACTGTTTTATATAAAATAATTTTTTTACCTCTTCTCTTTATGTTTGTGCTCATTATTAACGCTTTTTCACTCTTCCAACATGCTCATAGCAGTATGTTTTGTGATGAGTGCACAACAAAATACATGTTGTAATAACATTTCAGTGTATATATCGCTCGCCACCACCACTTGATTAATTATGATGGATATGATGATTTGGATGGTCATCATTGAATGTGGGTTTTAAAATAATCAACATAGATTTTATGGGTACGTTTCAATGAACCGGTTACAGTTTCTGATATTTATTACAACTTATTGAAGCATAAATTTAAAAATATTTAAATAAAAAAATTAAATTAGACACTCAATGCCAGCCCGACGGGGCCGGGCTGAGCCCGCCGAGGGCGGCCAGAGCCCGCAAAAGGAGGTCGAAGCCATAGGGCCGGAGCCACATGTCGGCCACGCTTCCACCTGTCTGTGCTCTAAAAAGCCATATATATATACGCGCCGCGTGGCAGCGATTGGAGGTTGCGGCGCCGAGCCGGTGAAATGCGTGGAAGCAGGGCCCAATTCTTTGCGGCCGGAGGCCGCCCGGAGGATCAAGCACGGGCGAATCCCGGATGCAAGCAGGCGAAGCACGTGTTCAGGCGGTCGAAGCCTGTCTGATGCGGTCGAAGCCTGTCTGATGCGGCCGAAGGCTGCCCGAGAGCATCGAGCACGGTCGTAGCCCGTGCGAAGATACTCGTATCTGTATATATATATATATATATATATATCTGTATATATGTATATATATATATATGTATATATATATATATGTATATATTACATATATTGTATATATGTATATATATATAATTTCTCTTCTCTTTTTTCTCCCGCTTTCTCTCTCCTATTTATATATCTAATTCTCTACCACACTCTCTCCCCTACCTCTCTCACTCTTTCCATTTGTTTCTCTCACAGCCGCTCTCTATCATATATTATATATAATTTAATTCCGTCTTTTTTCACTCTCCCTCTCTTTCTCTCTCTATAATTTACATTCTTTCCGCCCCAACTGGCCGGCCTCTCTCCCTCTCTCTCCTCTCTCTACATATATATGTTGCTGACTAACTCGACGTCGCGGTCGGGTCGGAATTCTTGAACCGTCTTAGCTCTTAGAACGGTCGAGCGCACACACTGCCAAAAGAGTAGGTTAATTGTACACAAGCAGTTTTAACGTGAAAAAATCACTCAACTGGGTAAAAAACCACGTGATCGGATCTGTGCCGGTCAAAATCCACTATTTCGTGGAGGTTATAGCTGGCTTGTGAAGCCGATGGTGACATGCCACCTCCCGTTACAATTATGGGGTGAGAGAATGTTTTGCTCGCGGCAGAAGACAGGCCGTCACGTCGGGAGTTGTTACAGATACGCGCCACACTACCCGGCCGACGACGGCGGGCTTCGCCCCCCCCCCCCACCCCGGCGGGTTTCGCCCGTCCCCCGGTGTGCTTCGCAAAAGTACCGAACAGGCACGGGCCTCCGACCCGATGGCTACGCGCTATAATACCCGGCGACGGCGGGCTTCGCCCGCCCCCCGGCGTGCTTTGCAAAAGTACCGAACAGGCACGGGCCTCCGGCCCAATCGCTACACGCTACAATACCCGGTCGGTGACGGAGGGCTTCGCCCGCCCCCCCCCCGGCGTGCTTCGCAAAAGTACCGAACAGGCACGGGCCTCCGGCCCGATCGCTACGCGCTACAATACCCGGCCGGTGACGGCGGGCTTCGCCCGCACCCGGGCTGTTTTTTATAAGCAATATAAAATATAAAATGAAGAAATAAGAAAATAAAATGATATTACTTATATATATATAATATTAATTATATATTTATAGTATTAAATATAAAATATTATTAATATATAATGATATTACATACAGGCGGGTGAACAGTTGCGGGCAAACTGTTCACCCGCCTGTTTTTTATAAAATATTATTATATTTATAATATTATAATAAAATTATAAACATGCGGGTGAACAGAGGCGGAGCACTGTTCACCCGTCTGTTTAGTCCCACACTGTCTGTATAAATTTTTTTTTCGGGTTTAAATATAGTTTGGTGCAGCATGTTGTTGAAGTCATCGCTTTAGCGGGCTGGCGGGCGTGCATGCTTTCGTGGCCTTGTGGGCTGGCCGGCCCGCTGGTGTATTTTGCTAATTTAATCCAATTTTGAAATTATTTCAAGTAGGTTTAGGACTGTCTAAAGTAGTTTTAGGAGGCCTATAAAAAGTCTGGAGAGATAGTGCAATTTGATCCTACGACTGATATAATATCATGCCAGATTGGACGGCCGAAATCGCTCCAATGAGTTTAAAATTCATACATTTCATATTTTTATTATAGTGGTAAAGATATATATCTATATATATATACATATGAGTGACAGGCACGGGCCTCCGGCCCTCGTACCCAGTGGCGGTCCCAGGATTTTCATCCGACCCGGGCACCAAGCAAATGATTTAAATTTTTGATATATTTTTTAATTCAATATTATTAAAAGTAATATTTCAAGTGCCTAAAAATGAACGAAAACAACCAAAATCACAACAACAATTGAATCCTATTAATTGACATTCATGAGAAAACAAGAATTAAACAAATAGAAAACTAACGAATTAAATCGCATTAAATTAAATTGAAAACTCAAACATACCTTTCAAAATCAATAGATGCACAATTTCAAAAGGAGTGAAATCAAGCCGGCTCTCTTTTTCCAAAATCAAAACAAACTTTGAATTCAATACAAGCTATTGACACACAGTAATTAAATCTGCAAAACAATTATAAAATTTATGAGTTTGCCATACTACCAAATATAGTCCCCCACGATCCATATATATACACTTAGCGTACCTAAAATTCTCTCATTGCACGTGATGTATTAAGAGTACCAAAACATTTGCCCTCGGCCGTCCATTCCTTACAACTTCATTATTTATTATCTCGGGCATCTTGATCAAAGGTTCAGATGATTTGAACTATCGGCAAAAAAATGACAAAAAAATTCATTATATAAGAGCAACAAGTAGAAATATTAGTATATTACATAACATAAATATGAAAAACATGTAATATTGAGGTTCCCAAAAGAACTTACATATTATAGAGCAACTTTCCGCGGACGCATATTCTGAAAACGCGTAATAATTTCTTCATTTGTAATTGTGTCAACAATATCTTTCTCAATGTAAGCTATAAGACAATCATTCATCCATTCATCATTCATTCTATTTCTCAAACGGCTCTTTATAATCTTCATAGCAGAAAACATTCTTTCGACGCTAGCAGTTGCAACCGGTAAAAGACAAGCCAGCTTTAAAAGTCGATAAACCAATTGGTAATGATCATGCTTTTTAAGCTCCACTAATTTTTCTAGAAGCCCGCTAATACCTTTAACTTGTGAGAATGCCTCATTAGATCGCACATCAAATATATATATATCTAGCTGACCATCAAGTAACTGTAAGTCTAGTGGAGTAAAATCACATGGATAGAACTTTGCAAGCTGAATCAACTTCTCTTTATCAAAACAACTGAACTGATTACTAGGATTAAGACATGAAACACAAAGAAGCAATTCAGTATTTACTTCATTGAATCGGTCATTTAACTCATTCAACATCCAATCAATCACAGTATTATAAATCTCAACCCGAAAATGATGATAGTTTGTAATGTCTCGTGCAGTGCGTCTTGATCTCCCTGCTGGAAAAAATTTGCCATCCATATTTGGAACATCTATATTTTGTTTTTCACAAAAGGATGATACTTCAATGATGAAAGCCTCCCAATGAACATCAATATTTCTCATACTGAATAATAATTGTTTTGATATTTTAACAAAATTCATTGCATTAATGATGTCTTGATCATTTCTCTGTAGCGCTTGTGACAATTCATTTGTCTTTGATAAAATATTTTTCATCAACTGTAAGAGAAACACAAAATCGAATGTCCGAATATTTTTCAAAAGACTACTTGCAGTTCCCCTTTGATTTCCATCAGCTCCGTCCCGTGTAATAATTTCAAGAACATTTACAATAGATGAAAACATACGAATGAAATTCAAAACAGTGCCATAATGCGAACTCCACCTTGTATCTCCTGCTCTTTTAATTTCAAGTGGTTGGTTGAGCCCTCTCCCACACTCTAACTCGCCACAATTAATTTCTTTATCGACTCTTTCAATTTCTAAATCTCTAAGACAATCACGTCTTTTACAAGAGCCTCCGACAACATTTAATACATTTGTAATGTACGAAAAAAGTTCTGCGATCTCAGGATGTCCCTCTGCGACTGCCACTAATATCAACTGTAGTTGGTGAGCAAAACAATGAATATAAAAAGCTGAACTATTATCCTTCATAATCAGAGTTTTTAAACCATTGAATTCACCCCGCATGTTGCTTGCTCCATCGTAACCCTGGCCTCGTAGTCTTGAGAGACTTAAATTATATTTTGCAAATATTTTCTCAATAGCAAGTTTGAGTGATAAAGCTATAGTATCAGAAACATGGGCAAAACCGAGTAATCTTTCAATAATCTTTTCTTTTTTATTCACATATCTTAAAACAATAGACATCTGTTCTTTATTTGAGATATCACGAGATTCATCTACTAAGATTGTAAAACAATCTTGTCCAATGTCCTTAATTATTTCACATGTTGTTGCACTTGCAATTGCAAGAACAATATCTTTTTGTATTTTCGGAGCTGTTAACTGACAATTAATTGGAGCATTTTTCAAGATCACTGCATTGACATCACTGTTATTTGACGCCAAAAGCTCCAAAAAATTTCATTTGTTTAGGGACCCATCAGACTCATCATGGCCACGAAAAGACAATCCTTGCCGTAACAGAAAACGAACACACTCAATGGAAGCATTTAAACGTGCACAATATTCAACAGCTTGAGTTTCTTCTTGTTTGGCCAAAACTACTTGAATACTCTGTTTCTGATTCATCAAATGTTCACATAATTTTTTTGAAGCATTATGATCGCTATCATGTTTGCCAATATGCTTTTCAAGAATTGTCTTATCCTTCCAATATCTAAAGCCACGAATAACAAATGTTGGATCACATCCCTTTTGTGGAAAGACATAACAATACAGGCAAAAAGCAGCGTCCTTATGTTCACTATACTCCAACCAACCCTTAAATTCAAGAAACCAGTTTCTGTTGAAGCACCGAGCTTTTGTTCCGAATTCAGTTTGGGGGAAAATTTCTAATTGCGGTTGACAAGGACCTTTTTCAAGATAATATCTTCTAATTCTATCTTGATCATTGACGTCATAACTCAAAATTGGTTGTCTCAACCCTGGATCGGAAAGAAGTTCCTCAACGCACGTAAGTCGTTGTCTCTTATTACTTGCGGATGAAGACAACTCTTCAATTTTTTTTGTTTCTTTACTAGGTTGAACAACTTTAGAAAAAAATTTCTCCATAACCTATTATAATCAGAGTAACATTAAGAAGAAGAAATGCAAGTAAATTCCAATCAAGTAAATTCCAATCAAGTAAATTCCAATCAAAGGTTTTTTATAAAGAATACTTGGAAAAGTTTATAAAAGGATAATTTTTTGGAGCAATTTAAATGTTAACTGGAGATGTTTGTAATGATCATCTTTGGAAGCGCTGTACAATAAGATATCATCAATGACTCGTTAACAAAAATGATAAAATTGCCCAATAACTCGTTAACAGTAGATATTAAAAAGAGGTCTTTATTAGCCAGCGCAAAAACACCAACTGCCATACTTTTTCTTTATTAAATTCATGGGTGAGCTGAAACTTGAAGTGCTAGGATGAATAAGGCATGTTTGCAGCATTTCATGTATTAAGGGTTCAATACTTCAATGTCATTTTTTTATAGTGACTAGTGAGGATACAAAAATGGTTTAAACATAGTAGGTGAAGAAATTGGTGCAATGGAATAATAGTGCAAAAGTGCAATGGAATAGTTTGATCAATTGATTCTGGCGTGGAAGAGCCATGGGCTCATTGAATAAGGTAGCAACTAGCAAATGTGTAATAATTGTTGAAATGTAACTGGAATTCTGGAAGTTCATGATAAGCATAGGATGGAAATCTCGAGATGCAGGCAAGTAATGGAGATGAGTTTGACTGTTTGAGAAAACAAGACATTGTTGCCATACCTTTAAAGTTAATAAAAAAATTTCTTGTTTTCCAAGTAATCTTTACTAAAAGAATCAAGAATGTCAAGAAGAAGAAGAAGAAGAAGAAGAAATGAAGATACCAGCGGATCAGTGGGAGCCGGGATCAGCGATTCAGCGGGACCGGGATCAGCGATTCAGCGGGAGCTGGTCTGATTCAGCGGGAGCCGGGACCAGCGGCGGGCGCGCAAATCAGCGGCGAGCACTAGGCACGCGATCGGCGGCGGGCTACGCAGCAGCGGCGGGCGACGGCACGGCGGCACACGATCGGGGATTCAGCGGGAGCAGCAGCGGCGGGCTAGGGCTAAGCGCAAAATGAGAGCTGTGGACTGCGAGCTTTGCCTTTAGTGTTTTACTACGCGGCTCCGCCCAACGAAAATCGCGTAAAATCACACCCGGGCACGTGCCCGGGTGTGCCCGAACGTAGGTCCACCCCTGCTCGTACCCCGCGCGATAGTACCCAATCGCGGCGGCGGGCTTCGCCCGTACTCGATGCTCTCGGGCGGTCTTCGCCAGTGCTCGATGCGTATGTGGGCTACGACCGCAACATATACGTATGAGTACTCAAAATGACCATAAAAAAATATACATTAATATTACCATTTTTATTTTATAAAAAATATATATTTTGAGGTACAAAAAATATTTGTTCTCTTCTCTTTTTCTCTCCTCTCTCTCTCCTATTTATATATCTAATTCTCTACCACACTCTCTCGGTCTCTCCCCTACCTCTCTATCTCTTTCCATTTGTTTCTCTCACAGCTGCTCTCTATCATATATTATATATAATTTAATTCCGCTTTTTTTCACTCTCTCTTTCTCTCTCTATAATTTGCATTTTTTCCGCCCCAACTGGCCGACCTCTCCCTCTCTCCCCTCTCTCTCTCCTTTTTTCTTTCTCCCTCCCTCTCTATCTTTTCGGGATCCGGATCCTCTCCATTTCAAATGAAATGAAGGAGATCCATTTCATCCTTTAATGATGGGCGTTGTTATCCACACCGCAGTTTTGGCTAGTCGCACCGCACTTTCTCCTAATTTTTGGTGTCTTTTGAAAATACGTTTTGTACATGCATTTTTAGGAAAAGTACAACTTTCGTGTTGAACACTTTTCCTAAAAATGTATGTACAAAGTGTATTTCCAAATGACGCGAAACCTGAACGTATTTCTCAAGTACGCCTTGTACATGCATTTTTAGGAAAAGTGTTCAACACGAAAGTTGTACATCTCGTCGAGATCTACAACTTTCGTGTTGAACACTTTTCCTAAAAATGCATGTACAAGGCGTATTTCCAAAAGACACAAAAAATTAGGAGAAAGTGCGGTGCGTATAGCCAAAACTGCGGTGCGGATAACAACGCCCTTTAATGATCAAGATCAGTCCAAATAATATCCTGTGGATGAGATTTTTTTTGAATAAAAAAATATAAAATGATAGGAATGACTGAACCCGTTGGATCAAGATGCAAGCCATCATGGTCATGAACTGGATCCCCTCCATTTCGTCAGAAATAGAGAGGATTCTGATACTATAGGTTTAGGATGTCTAGAAATATTTATTTTTTTAGTATTTAAAAAATGGATTTAGATCTGACGGCTGTAATCTCTTCAATGAATTTATAATTCATGAATTTGATATTTCTATATATATTGTAAAAATATATATATCTTTACTATATAAAACAATATAGCAATCTTAAAGCACATCGTTAAACGGATTACGACCGTCTGAAATCCAGGAGACGTCATCTAGCCATTAGATATAGAAAAATCGGCCTGTCATTAACCCATTCTCCAAAACTTTTACTGTTCATATCTAGCGAAATACCGATATCCCTCCCCTTCCGCTCCGTCCCTTCACGGGCTCGCCCCACAGTCGGCGGCGGAGACGCCGACAGCCTGACCGACGCCCACCGTGGGGTTCGCCGGCCTCCGGCGAACCCGCCGGGGGTTGTCTGGCAGCAAGCGGGCAGAGCCACCGCCGACGGTGGCTCTGCCCGTGAGCTCCAGTTTAGGGCTCACGGGCAGGGCCGTCGCTGGCGGCGGCCTTGCCCGCTCGCTGCCGGACCACATCCGGCGGGTTCGCCGGAGGCCGGCGAACCCGCCGATGGGTGTCGGGCAGGCCTCCGGCGGCTCTGCCGCCGGCGACATCGGCGGGCAGCGAGGCGGAGGCGGAAGGGGCACGAGATTTTCTTTTTTCTTTTTAATTTCATTTTTTTGTTTTTTATTAAATAAATTGTTATTAAATTATAATTATATAATTTGGTTTTTTTATAATTTGGCCGGCGGAAGGGCGGGCTTCGCGGCGGCGGGCTTTCATTTTTTTTGTTTTTATTAAATAAATTGTTATTAAATTATAATTATATATTTTGGTTTTTTATAATTTAGCCGGCGGAAGGGCGGGATTCACGGGGGCGGGCGAAGCCCGCCTGAATGCCAAGCGGGCGAAGCCCGCAACGACGCATCGAGAACGGGCGAATCCCGTTCGAAGATGCTAGTATATATATACATATATATATATATATATATATATATATATATATATATATATATATATATATATATATATATATATATATATATATATATATATATATATATATAATATCTATTATGATTTTATCTCTTCAAACATAGTCTATTTCATATAAATATAATATATGTGTCCAAGGTTGTGAAAGCTTTCTTTTGATATGCCATATGTGAATTGATCTTCAACTTCCACCGTCTGTTCACCTCCCCTGTCTATTTTAAAATATTTAATGGTGTGGTTGAATTGATTTTCAATTTCCCTCTTAAAGTTTTTTGAACATTTGGAAGGCCTCTGATTTGTTGGTTAGAAAATATATCCACATATATTTGGTGTAATCATCTACTAGGAGAAAGTAGTAGTTCTTACCTCCAATAGATTTAGTGATTGTTGGTCCCTACAAGTCTCCATGAATTAACTGCAGAGGTGCTGATGATTTTCTTTCTGAGTAGGAAAAGGTAGACGATGGGCTTTTCCCTCTGCACAGCTTGGACATAGCTTTATATCTTTAGATAATTGAGGAAGTCCTGTTACAATTTGTTTCTCCTTCATAAGATGGATAGCATCCCAATATACATGGCCCGATCGATGATGCCATAATTGGGGATCTGAGCTGCATCCCTGTTGACAGACGAGCGCAGACTCTTGCTTGAAAATTGAAAGATCTAGTGAAAAAAACCTGTTTTTCCCATTTCAGCTGAGACTATAAGGGATCATGTTGTTTGGTCAATAATTTTACACAGATTTTGTGCAAATGAGACATTGTAGCCTCTTTGTAGTAGTTGACCTACACTTAGTAGGTTTTGTGCTAACTTGGGCGCATATTGAACATAATGAATCATTTTCATGTGTCCTGAGGATGTGGTTATAATGATGCTCCCTTTTCCTTCTATCTCTGATGCTTTCCCGTCCCCAAGATAAACTTCTGTTTATGGGTCTCATCTAAGGTTGTGAAAGCTTCCTTTTGGTATGTCATATGTGATGAACATGCACTGTCAACATACCACATATTTGACAATTTCCCCTCTATTTTTTAAACAGGAATAGAATAGGTTTTCTGCTTCAATATTTTTTTCCTTTCTCAGCAAATCGGGTTGTATCCTTGTGCTAGTAATCCCTCTCTGAGTGATTAGTGATTTTGCACCTCTTGCACTTGGAATAACAATCACTGGAATTGTGTGGTCTTATTGTATATGATACAATAAGGTGTTGAGTTGTCAGTAGATCTAATTTGAGATAGTATTGGCCCTTTGCCTCTTCCTTTCATTACTAAACTCTAGGACTGCTTGTCCCTGGGCTGTTTTTGTTGTAAGTTCTTTTGATAGTGATCCCCTTTTCGAACCTCATTCCTTGGCTTACTAAATGTCATCTTTGTTTGCTAGGCTTTCTCCATATTTTGTGAGTTTCTTGCTAAACGCTCTTTGTGAGATTTTAGTGATGCCATTAATTTAGTTAACGACAACTTGTAGATGTCTTTTGACTACTCAGTTGCAGTTACTGCTGGATTGAAGGCAATAGGAAAAATTCTTAGCATTTTTGGAACTATGCATTTATTCTCTACCGTATCACCATAATTTCGAATTTGATTTATTAAACTAACAACTCTTGTAAGAAAATCTTGTACAGACTCACCAGCTTTGATGCTTACCAGGTCTAGCACTGCCCAAAGTATTAGTAACTGAAAGTATCTAGTTGTCTACCTAAATCACCTAAAGGGGGTGAATAGGTGAGTTTTATGTCTTTTAGTGGATTAAAAATTAGTAACAAATAAGCACACAGAAACACTGTTGGATCCCTAGTTAGGATTTGGGCTAGGTTCACTATTAGGTTGATGACCCACAATGTATAGTCTAGGGTCATTTTGTTAGTTCTAAGGTGTAGGTCAGTCTGACTAGGTTAGTTAATCTTTGATCCAGCCCTCAGAAGAAATCAGAGTTCCAAACTTAGAAGAATGGCAGTCATTAAGAGTTCAGAGAATAAGTTCGAAGTTCTTCGAACTCAGCTCGACGATCGTCGATCGCAGCTCGACGAACTCAGAGTCTCTACTCTGAGTTGAGCTCGACAAACTTAGAGCTCAGGTCGACGATCTTCACTCTTCTCTCAAGTTCTCAACTCGACAAACTTTCATCTCTGGTCGACGAACTTGGAGCCCAGCTTTGACAGTTTATTTCTCTAGATCAACTTTCTCTGATCTCAGCTCGACGAAGACGATTTCTCAGCTTGACGAACTTGAAGTTCATGTCGACAAAATCTGTTCTGAGCTCGACAATTTCTGTCAGTTCTTTATTTCTCTTCTCTGTAGTTAATTTCTGGATTGACCAAAGCTTATATAATATATTATTGTCTATATTGCTCTGAGTAATTAATTGCATATATTCTTATGAATATAGCCGTTCATTGACAACATTAATTACTAGATTTCACAGAGTTAATATTCTGCTTAATAACTGGGACAGTTAAGGAATCAATTTATTGCCCTTCTAGCCGTTTGTCCAAGTTCCAAGATTTCAGCAATTAATCATGAAGAAGAATTCAAATTCAAAGATAGAATTTCTGCAGGAAGATAAAAAGGACTGTTTTTTAGAAGAACGTTCAAGAAGAAGAATAAGGAAGAGAATAGACAGAGATTACACAGAGACACAACAGCTGATACAAGTCTCACAGAGAATCTCACAGAGCTGTTCATCATCAGCTTCAGAGCTTTACAAGGGACAACTATTCAATATCAGTCCAAAAGCTTCTGAAGATCTTCAAAAGATTGAAGGCCTACACCCTGCAAAGCTTCCAGCAAAATTCCTGAATAATAATCATCTCAGGGGGAGCTTTGACAAGATCAAATCCACTAGTCTTCTCAGTTGCTTTTGAGAAAGAGAAGACGACATCAATTTTCTTATTTACACTGTACACTGGGTTTTAACTCCCTTCAAAAGTTAACCACTTGGTTCTTAAGTCTCCTTATCAAAAGACTTAGCTTGGTTTTTTGGGCACCTGATCAAAAGCCTAAAGTGTTGTGAGATCTCCCTTCAAATAGATTTTGTGGTGACAGGGCACCTGAGCAAAAACCTATTTGGTGGCAGTGCACCTAATCAAAAAACTGTAGTAGTTTCCTACTAGGGTGATAGAAGAGTGGATGTACCCAAGTTTATGGAAACCACTATAAATTTTTTGTGTCGTCTGGATTGCTTTCTGTTTTCTTATTGCGGTGTGTTGTGTGCTGTGTTAGTTAGTTTTTCTTTCCTGCACTCTCTTAAGATATATTTATCATTATTTTAATTTCGCTATAAAAACCAATTAAGTTTTTAAAATACTCTATTCACCCCCCCCCTCTAGAGTTAAATAGATCTATCCCCTCAGGTGGCAAAGCTTTTACCATCCTTCAATTGGTATCAAAGCATTCAGGTTGCTTTGGTTTCACAGACTTACATCTGAACCAAGATCCTTTGATAGATCTTTTTCTCTCTAGCCTCTTGTTTACAGCATGGCACAGAATAAGGAATATTCTAGCACCAGACCGCTTGTGTGCAACTTGAATAAATCTGCACTCTAGAAGGCAAGAATCAAACTTTATATGAACTCTATTGATGAGGACATTTTCAATTCTATTTTGATAGGCCCCCCTCAACCTACAGCTGCTACTTCAACAAGTACTTCAGCAGTTCCACCACCTGAGTGGACTGATGCACAAAAGAAAGCTAAGATGACTAATGTTAAAGCAATGAATATTCTGGCACAGACAATGTCAGATGACATCTTTCAGAAGGTGGTTGAGTGCATCTCTGCAAAGGCTATTTGAGACTCACTGAACCAAATAGTTGCTGGCTCATCTGATGAAAGAAAACACAGGAGATCCCTCCTCATATCACAGTATGAGAATTTAAAGAAGGAGGAATCAGAGACTGTTGTTGAGATGTATAACAGACTCAGTGTCATCATAAGTGAACTGAGAACCCTGGACAAGGACATCTCATTAACTGAGATAAATGACAAAATTCTAATGTGTTTCCCTAACACTTAGGATTCCAGGATATGGTCAATTAAGGAGGCCAGGAGTTTAAATGAGATTTCTACAGAATCTCTCCTTGGCAAACTCAAGTCTTTTGAGTAGTTGATCAAGACAAGGGAGGCTGCGGAACAGAAGGCTTCCACATCTTCAAGGAAGGAGCACAACATTGCTTTCAAAGCAATAGAAGAATCAGAAGCTCTTCTAGCTAATGAAGAATTACTGAGCTTGTTGGCTAAAATATTTTATAAAATGGCCAAGAAAGACTTTAGAAGAAGGTCATCCAAAAATGATGACAAGCCAAGATATGACAAGACTCCTACCAAGGAGATTGTGTGCTTTGGATGCAGAAAACATGTGCACATTCTACTTGAATGCCTAGAGGCACAGAAGAAAGACAGAAGAAGAGAAAAAGAGAATAAAAGGCATTCAAGTAATCACTATAGCAAGCACTACTCCAGCAAACACAAGAGAAAGGAGAAAGGTTTCATTACTGAGACCTGGAGTGACACAGATGAAGAATCCTCATCTTACAGCTCTAGTGAAGATGAAGAGGAGGCAAAGGCAAGGGAAGTTTGCCTTATGGCTATTAATGTCTCCAGCATAAAATCCGATGCTGAGGAACAAGATGAAGAATCAGAAGAGGAATCAGAATCTGAAGAAGATCAGGTAATTTCTTCATTTGATTTCAATTCAGAAGATTTTAAAATTGAATTTAAATCCTTGTGCAATGATTTAATTAAGTCAGAAAAGGAAATAAAAATTCTTAGAGATAGACAGTTTGAATTTGATAACCTATTTGCTGAAAATATCAAACTGAAAAATGATTTAGACTTAGCTAATGAACAAATTATTTCACTAAAAACTGAATTATGTGAGGCAAAGAAACTTGAGGAATCTCTCAATGGGAGAAGCCTTAAGCTGATGGACATCACAAGCACAGTCAATTTCAGATTAAATGGCAAGCTGGGCTTAGGTGCTTCATCAAGCTTACTACCCATATTAAAGAAAAATATTCTTTCAACACCAATTAAATTTATCTCTGAAAAAGGCAAAGAAAAAATGGGAGAAACTACTCAACCAAATATCTCTCAGAAATCTGCAAATAAGAAGAAAAAGAATAAGAATCTAAATAAAAACTATGTTCAACAGATTTCGTTGAACTCAGATCGATGAAATGTGTATAGTTCGTCGAACCCAGATCGACGATCTATGAACGCCTATTATAACTATGATAATTTGTCTTACTGCGATTGACGAACTGTATATGGTTATTCGAGCAGCGATCGACGAACGTGGGGCACATAAAATGACTATGTTCATTCTCTGAGCAGAGTTCGACGAACTCATCCCTATTCGTTGAACGCAGATCGACGAACTTATAAAAATTCGTCGAACCCAGTCAGGTTTAATAAAAACTTTAACTATGTTAAAAACTTCAATCAATTCAGAGAATTTACTAATCCTTTTACTCAATGGGAAATACCACATAGAAGATACCACCCCTTAGGATATAAAAATCAACCAGAATTTTTTGTTATTTTCAGTTTCTCTTATCAAATGAAACAAGGACTCAAGGTAACTAGGGTCAAGAACATATAATCCTTTTTTATGCAGGTAAAGGAATGTCCAGTTTTTAATCAACAATGGTATCTGAACAGTGGATGCTCAAAGCATATGACTGGTTGTAAGGACAATCTAACAAACTACAAGTCCAAGCTAGGTCCAAAGGTGGTCTTTGGTGACTCCAACTATGGCCAAACTAAAGGCTACGGAGATGTTAAAGTTGGAGCAGTCACCTTCAGGAAAGTTGCTTATCTGAGTGGCTTAAAGCATAACCTAATATCCATAAGTCAATTATGTGATGAAGGTTATCAGGAGAACCTATGGCGATTCTGGCGCTCTCTCTCTCTCTCTCAAGCATGAAGTTTGACACTGGCTTTGACATTATTTTGATTCATTCTCCCACACTGATCAAATATTCATAGACATTCTCAAGCTATGTGAATACCAGCATCTGAAGAAGTTCGTGGCAACAAGGATCAAGATACCAGGAAATGAAATCCGAGAATGGATTTTTACTTCAACATCTCCAGATGCAGATACCATGATTGGCACCATCAGCGGCAATCAGGTCACTCTAACTCCTACAGTTTTAACTGAAATTTTTAATTTGGCTACTGGAGAAGATGATATTGAATTAGATAATGATGAATATTAGAATATGTTGAATATAATGGGTCATTCTGAAGAAAACCCCAATAAGTTATTGAAAAAGAACTTATCTGTTCAATATAAGTTTTTGGCAGATATAGTTGGCAAGATTTTGTTGGGCAAGTATACAGCCCATGACTATATTACCAGACACCAGTTTTCGGTGATGCGTACTCTGTAGAGAAGAAATCAGTCGACTGGGGACAGATTTTGTTTGAGTTGATCAAGAAGAAAAATACAAAGAAAGAGACATGTTTTGGGAGGATTCTAGGAATTTTCCACCAGGAAAAGGCACCAGAACTATTGGTTTCACAACCAATATTCATCAATGCCTCAAAGAGGATCACCTCTGCCTTATTTGACAGATGGGAGAGGACCATTCCAAAGCCCTCCAGGGCTTCCTCTTCCTCCAGGACTTCTGAGAGCACAAGGGAAGTTGCAGCATCTCCTCCGCCTCCAGAAGAAATTCCTCCTTCCACCAACATTCCTTCTCCTCCTCTCCAACAACAACAATAACCACTTTCACCTCTTTCTCAACCATCACCTACAAATTCTCCCATCATCATTCATGAGGATATTCCATTTCCACCTCCTCAATCTCCACCTCCAACTCTTGTAGCTGACATACCATCTACCTCCTCTCAACCATCTTTCAATCTACTGTCTCCTCCACCATCTCCACATCACTCTCCAGTTCAGGAACCCTCCTCCACGCCCACTACCACAGTTCCCCTTTCTACCACTGAAATTCCAACCATTCCCCCTTCCACATTTCCAGAATACACCCACACAGACTTCTCTCATGCCTTCTCTATGTGTTCAAACTGTGGACATCACAATCCTTACACCTCCTCTGCTCTTAAACCTCTCTACCTCAATTTCTCTGATATAGCAAAAGATCTTCTTGCTTTCATCTCACCAACTCTTGAGCAACTTATAGCAAATGCTATTGCTCCTCTCTCTGCTTCTATCATCTCTCTCTCTTCCAGAATTGCTGCTCTCTCTTTCTGTTCCTTCTTCTGGAGGACTGGCTTCAGGACCCTCTGAACCCAGCCAGGGGGAGATGTTCTGTGAAGAAGCTCCAGTTCTTCCTCCTACAGTAGCAGCAGCAGCAACAGCAGATTCTGATATGTCTGATGATTCAGCAGATGCAGCCCATCCAACAGAAATAATAGATTTAATTGATTCTGATACTGACTTGGCTGAGACAGTTGCAGAAATAATCACTGCTGATGATTTCTTTTTAAATCCCACGGTCAATTTAGTTTCTTTACTAAATTCTTTTGATTCAGTGTACATAAATTTTCTACCAAGTTTTGATGTACAGTATTCTAAAGCTGTTGTAGTTTATACTGTTCCTATAAGTTCTGAAGTTGTAGAACAACTAAAGGCAAGTTTTGCAGCTCCTGAGATTATACAAAGTTTTGTTGATGAAGATATTGCTGAACCAGTTTCTGAGCACAAAGCTTTCTCTCCACCAACCTTTGGCTGGTGTGAATCTCCTATGCCAGATCTGGATGACATTCTGTTTGCTGACATGGAAGAAGAAGCAGGAAATACTCAGATTGCTACAGATATCTCTGCAGAGCCTACATGCCTAGCACAACCACAGATTCTTGGAATCTCAGCTGATTTGCTAAAGAAGCTAGATGATCTTTATGACAATCTTGAACATTCTTCTCAAGATGATGATGATAATGAGTCAGATGACTCTGATAATAGAAGTTCAAAGAAAAGAAAGGCTCATGCTAAATCTGCTCCTCCAAAGGCTGTTCCTAAGCCAAACCCTTCTGCTAATATTCCATATTACATCTTGCATAACATTACACTCACTCCAGATACTCCAAACTAGATGAGGTATTCTAAGAATGAGCAAAAAGTCAGGAAGAAGAGCAGGAGGTACTCTCCACCTCCTAAATTCAGGAGAGATCCTCCTCCTCATCCTGCAGCAGGATCCTCTGGAAGTATCTCTGATCAGGTTCAAAAAGCTACATCTTCCCATCAGTCAAAATCCTCCAGCAGCAGACATCAGCAACATTCTTCAAGCAGCAGCAGGCAGCAACAGCAATACCATAAGCACAGTAGGCAACAGAAAGTATCTGAAGTTGATCAATCTGATAAAGCATCTCCTGAAAGACCTTACTCTCCACCAGTTCCTTTTGTTGATCTAAAACAGGAAAACATTTCTAGAATGGCTAGATTTCAAGAGCTGTTTGGACTCTCTCAGATAAATAAATCTAAAGAAGAAGGCAAAGATGCTTCTCAATATACAACTATGTCTTCTTACAGAAGAGAGGAATTAAAAAGGTATGACAAGGCTAAACACTTTTTAAATGTTGATGCTTATATGAGCTTACATCCAGAGACAGTTGTTCTAAGAGCAACTTCTGGCAATATAATTGGAGCAGCTGACATGACTATGTCTAAAAGAGAAGCAGCAAATCCTAACAGGGAAATCATTTTCAGGAAACCATCAGAGAAAGACAAATCTAAGAAGTCTAATTAGTTTTTTGATTTTCCCTCTGAACTATTTGTTTTGATTAATCTGTCACAAAGCACTTGATGTATATATATCTGCTAGACTTTTCCTTCTGCCAGATAATTGTTGTTATGCTTTGTGATTGTATTTTATTGTTTTAATATATTGTACATAGTGACCTCATCCAAATAGGGGGAGATTGTTGGATCCCTAGTTTGGATTTGGGCTAGGTTCACTATTAGGTTGATGACCCACAATGTATAGTCTAGGGTCATTTTGTTAGTTCTAAGGTGTAGGTCAGTCTGACTAGATTAGTTAATCTTTGATGCAGCCCTCAGAAGAAATCAGAGTTCTGGACTTAGAAGAATGACAGTCATTAAGAGTTCAGAGAATAAGTTCGAAGTTTTTCGAACTCAGCTCGACGATCGTCGATCGCAGCTCGACGAACTCAGAGTCTCAACTCTGAGTTGAGCTCGACGAACTTAGAGCTCAGGTCGACGATCTTCCCTCTTCTCTCAAGTTCTCAGCTCGACGAACTTTCATCTCTGCTCGACGAACTTGGAGCCCAACTTTGACAGTTTATTTTTCCAGATCAACTTTCTCTAATCTCAGCTCGACAAATACGATTTCTCAGCTCGACGAACTTGGAGTTCGTGTTGACGAAATCTGTTCTGAGCTCGACGATTTCTGTCAGTTCTTTATTTCTCTTCTCTACAGTTAGTTTCTGGATTGACCAAGGTTTATATAATATATTATTGCATATATTGCTCTGAGTAATTAATTGCATATATTCTTATGAATATAGCTGTTCATTGACAACATTAATTACTAGATTTCACAGAGTTAATATTCAGCTTAATAACTTGGACAGTTAAGGAATCAATTTATTGTCCTTCTAGTCGTTTGTCCAAGTTTCAAGATTTCAGCAATTAATCATGAAGAAGAATTCAAATTCAGAGATAGAATTTATGTAGGAAGATAAAAAGAACTGTTTTTCAGAAGAACATTCAAGAAGAAGAATAAGGAAGAGAATAGACATAGAGATTACACAGAGACACAACAGCTGATACAAGTTTCACAGAGAGTCTCATAGAGCTCTTCATCATCAGCTTCAAAGCTTTACAAGGGACAACTATTCAATATCAGTCCAAAAGCTTCTGAAGATCTTCAAAAGATTGAAGTTCTACACCCTGCAAAGCTTCCAGCAAAATTCCTGAACAATAATCATCTCAGGGGGAGCTTTGACAAGATTAAATCCACTAGTCTTCTTAGTTGCTTTTGAGAAAGAGAAGACAACATCAATTTTCTTATTCTCACTGTACACAGGGTTTTAACTCACTTCAAAAGTTAACCACTTGATTATTAAGTCTCCTTATCAAAATACTTAGTTAGGTTTTTGGGCACCTGATCAAAAGCCTAAAGGGTTGTGAGATCTCCCTTCAAATAGATCTTGTGGAGACAATGCACCGGAGCAAAAACCTGTTTGGTGGCAGGACACCTGATCAAAACCTATAGTGGATTCCAACCAGGGTGATAGAAGAGTGGATGTACCCAAGTTTAGGGGAACCACTATAAATTTCTTGTGTCATCTGGATTGCTTTCTGCATTCTTATTGATGTGTGTTGTATGCTGTGTTAGTTAATTTTTCTTTCCCGCATTCTCTTAAGATATATTTATCCTTATTTTAATTCTGTTATAAAAACCAATTAAGTTTTTAAAATACTCTATTCATCCCCCCCTCTAGAGTTAAATAGATCTATCCCCTCAGGTGGTAAAGCTTTTACCATCCTTCAAACACATCACAAACACAAGGATCTATAGTGGTTCCCCAAGATAGGTACGTCCACTGTCCTGCCCCGCCTATCTAGCATTTCGGGTTAGACTCAGTTACTTCACTAAAACTCAGATTATAACAATCTTACACCTTGGAGGCTCAACTCCTACAAACTCGGAGACAACGCTCTTACAACTCGAAGAACAACCTCTCCTACAACTCGATCCAATAAACAAGGATCTACAAATTTGGAAGTGGAAACTTCCTACAATAATAAAAATGGTTTGGTACAAGTTTATAGATTGAAAACAATCTTTGTCTTCAGATTTTAGAAGATTCAATCTTCTTCCTTCTTAGAGAGTAGATCTTGAAATAACGGTTGAAGGAGAAGACTTAAAAGACTAGAAAGCTTTGATCTTAAAACTTAGGATCTGACTAGATCAAAAAGAACCTATGTAGAATCTGAAAACAGTGATCTTGTCGAATCTCTCCTTGTTAGGAATCGTCGATCATGAACTTTTAGGTCGTCGGGTTGATCGTTTCCGAGAACAGTAGATTAGGAAAGAAATTTTGGCCATTCACGATTTGAAATTAGGTTAAGAACGATTATTTGCGATTCTTAAATCTGAAATGTAATCCTGGCATATATATATAGGATTCTTCTACAACAGCTATTGCTATAGTGCAATCTATTGTCTTCATTAGTCAAGTCTACCATAGTGAATGTGTGCAGGATAATTTCTTTAGATATTGGGCTCCATACTTCAACAAGTTCCCTATTTTGATCAAACTTGTGAGCAGAGGGGCCTTCTCCATATCTTCTTCTCTTGTAAGCTGGTTGGGATGGTTCTTCAGTAAACTTTATATTAGCTTCAGCAGCAGTTTCAGCAGCATTTGTTGCAGTCTTTATCGCATACTGAGAATAGTCCTGAGTATCTGTCTCGTACTGAGAGTAGTCATGTACAGGTTGAATAAGATTATATGTTGATTCTGGTATTCTGGCTTCAGTACCTAGACCTGCTCCACCTGGAGGTGTTCCACACAACTCTCCGTGCAACCACTTGAAATTCTCAAAACAATAAGTGTTGACACCGCGAATCTCTTGATGCATAGCAGCTTCTAGTGCATTCACCTTGCTGTTAAGTTTATCCTCCCCCTTTCTGACTTCTGTAGTGAGGGCATTAACAATTGTATTTCTGAAGTAAACCATTTGATCATCAAAATGATGCATTTCACAGTTTTGTACATAAATTATAGTCTTTGTTGTGACAAGGACATTCCTTGTCTCATCAAGGTTATGACTAACGGTAACATCCCTAGTCCATCTAGACCCCCTTGCTGGTGTTCGGGTTTGAGTGGCGAGCTAGGGCAAGGGGACGACCTTAAAACACCTTGAGCTAAGAAAAATTGTTGTGCACCCCCAATGTGCACAAGTCAACCTAGGTCGATTTACACCCAAATGAACTCACCACCTCAAAGTAAGCTCCATAACACCTCCCTAACCCTAATGGGGAGCCAATTGACTAATGGACTCATGGCTAGGTCAACCAAGTTGGTCAAATTGACCAAAGTCAACCCTAGCTCAACATAGGTCAACTCAACACGAATTAGCTTGATTAGACTTCTTGTGGTCAAATTGACCTCACCCCTAGACTTATAATATCATTAAGGGCCAATTGGACCCAAAAGCCCCATCATGAGGTTGTTAATTTCTCCACTTTGACCAAAGTCAAGTCTAGGCCAATTTTGGTCAAACCTACACTTTTTGGACAAAGTGGCTCAATTGGGGTCCCACCTTGGCCCAACCAGCACAAGGAGGTGTCATAGGACTTAAGACTAACCCATGGGACCAGTTAACCCATTTGTTGACCAAGTCAACACCCCCAAGTCAACCATGGTCAAAGTGGAGCCTAAATGAGAGGAATAAAGGCTCAACTCATTTCCTATGCGCTAAGGCTTGGACCAAGACCCATCCTACAGCCCACTAAGTTTATTAATTTAATTATTATGATTAGGGAATTAATTGGATTAATTATTAAAGAAAAAATAAATAAATTCTCATTTATTAATGGAGGAGGAAAAAATTAATGGAGCGAGGCCATAGGGCACACCCTTCCTCTTCCCTAAGCCCATCATTCATCTCACTTGATACTTGGAAGGAGAATCACATCAATTCCAGTCGGCCACCATCAAGGAGAGATATTAATGGTCATGGCTAACCACCCCTTTCATGGCAAGTCCATAAATACTCCTCCTCAGCCCCATTCGACCCTTTCATCACCTTTAGAAGCTTTCAAGGAGTCGAAATAGTGTGCTAGATCAAAGCTTTTGGCGGAGGATTGAGGAATTGAGCAAGCTCGCCGGAAACCGCCGCCACTATGGCCACCCGTCGAAGCAGCTGCCTCCAAGCCCGGAATCAGGCTCATTTCTCCTCCTCTCCCCTTGTGTTAGTATCTTAGATCAATATGAAACAAAATCGAGTCCAATTGGGCCGGTTTCAATTCTCAAAATCTCCCAAAATCTCCATATTTTATTCCCGCCGGGTTTGTCGGAAACTGGCACTCCGGCGGCCGAGCCGCCTCCGGGCAATACCCACCACCTCAACAGAGGTGGTGGTGGAGGTGGCCAGATCGACGACAAATCGCCTTGGAAAACCTCCAGGTCGGGCCTAACATGGCCAATGGCTCAAAGAGGAAGATGAAATCAGGGCCCTTGATTTGAAAATATTAATATTATTTAATAGTACTTTTCATTAAATATGTCACACTTAGGACAGAATTTTCAAACATAAATTAATGCCTCTTTGAGGCAAATTCATGAAAAATGCATAACATGAAAGTTGTAGTCATATGTATTAAATTTAATTACAGACTTAAATCAGATCATTTGGAGCAAAGTAGCTCCCTTTAGGACAGTTTTAGTGGGACTAGTCATTAGGAGGGGACAACCCATTTTTCTTGAATAACTTTTAAATGGCTAAATTTATGGTCCTGAAATTGGGGTCATGTAAGAATATACACTAGATACACCTACACTCTAAAAAGTGGAATTTTTGGACAAAATTTCCTATAGGTTTAGGTAAAATGTGATTTTTCATAAAAGTAAAATAATTTGGTGAAAAATAATTACAATGACGCCAAATTTTGGTGGGAGTCTCAATAGGGCATTGTAAAGCCCTTTTAAAAATTTCAAATCTTTTGGAGCTTTGAATATGGTGGTATTCCAATACATGAGGCAATGACTTGTGATATGTGGTATGTATTTAGCCAAAATGTGTATCTTGTGAATTTAGCAAGATTTGCTTAGTAAATTCTAGTGAATACCCATTAGCAAAAATTATGAAATCTTTCCAATAGCAATAACTTAGTATGATACACATTAGATATATTAATTGGAATTTTTGGAAGTCAAAATCTTAGGGTTGCAGTTATAAATACCCTTTTTTCCCTTCCATATAATTGAGATAATTGTGCCCAAATTGAGTTATAAAATTATGCATTTCTGGAATAAATAATTATTTACCATTTTTAACCACCAGTAATTTTTCTGAAATTATTTGATGAATATTTATAGTACTTCATGTGTAACATGATCTAGTGGATCAGATTTTTGTAATTAGAAATTAAATCTCAAATATTATTGGAATGATATGAAATTTGGTTCAAACCTTTTATTTATCATTAGGACCTTGTGACAATTAATTAGTACCTTTGGGACACTTAGAAGTGATACTTCATGTTCAAATCCACTAGTGACTTATATTTTAGGAAAATTCAATTATGGTCAATTTAATTTAAAAGATTGTGAAACTTTGGAACTTCATCATAACTGAGTATTCAGACACATGTAATTAATCGTATGTCGTTTGGATAAAATGTTTGGTGGATACAACCCTTAGACTCTTATCGATCATTTGGGCTGCATATAGTAAAGTCAAGGGGGCGATGATTAGATGCGATACAAATTGGATATAGTCAAGTTGGGGTATACCTAGGACCATGATGTGATATTGGTTGGAGTCCTAAGGGATTTACCAAGAGGTGGTGTGAGTTGTACTTGGACCGTAAGGGCGTAATTAAGTTCGGGAACAACGAAAGATCGTCGTTTCCTATATGAAGCACAAATCACCATAGACTTTCTAAGAGTAACTATGAGAGAGGATTTGATAAAGGGTAGTCACTAACAAAACTAAATATCTTGAAAAAGGAAATGATGGGGTTAATCTCATCATAGTTCCTAGTACCATTGCAAGCCCTTCACCGGGTAGACCTTGGGAAGTCCAAGATCGACCTTAAATCGCTATGTATAATTAAAAGTTAGACAAGAGTAGTCTAATAGGTTGAAGGGATAACCTATAAATTTCACCCGTGTACGGGTTGGAGTGAATCAGGACTCGTTAGTCCTGCGAGCTGGAGGCTCGGGGAAGAGATAAATTAAGGACTTGTTAGTCTTGCGAGTTGAAGGCTCAGTGGCGTATAAGTCTTGAGGACAGGATGGTCCTACGAGCTGGAGGCTTGAATAAGTATTTTCATAACAAGTTTGTGCTTGTTGTGGCGGGTCATTCAGTACTGGTCCATTTGGCACACCGACGGAAGTACGATGGCTCTGGTGAGGTGTGCAAGTCTTTGGAGGGAATCAATAGGTTGTTTATACTGAGGTCTGGAGGACTAACCCCCTAAACGCACACCCGACCATAAAGTATGGTAGTTGTCAGTAAGTGTACGTGAGGGCTCTGATGTTGTGTTCATCGTATTGAGGCGTACGCAATGTCTACACCTGGCAGTGTGCCTACCCGCCTAGGAGTGGAGATACCTGCTCCACTGCCACCGCGAGCAACGACAGTTGGTACCTTAGAGGCTAGCTACCACCAAAAAGTGGTGAATGTTTGAAAAGTCTGCGCGCATAGAGTTAGGTGGGTGAGTTGTATTATAATCATTGCATTGCACCACATAACATGACATTTGTAGATAGTATAATTTAGCTTATGTTTTTAGACCCTCATCATATAAATTAGTATGAACTCTTTTATATGATGAGTTACCTAGAAACCTTAACTTATAAGTTTGTATGCGCATTTATATAAGTTAAGGTACACCTCTGTGATGGTAGAGCTGCTGTTTTTCTTTCCTAAGATTTATACAGCTCTTCCTTACTGCTTTTGTACTGTACTTTATTACGGCTTATTACTACTGTTTTTTGTTGCTGCTCATACTGGTATACAACTGCTAGAATTATATATAAACTGTTAGATATTGTCATGTCACCTGTTTTTGCCATTCTGCTTTGTCTTATACTTCCTTCCTCCCGGGTGGTGCCTAGGAGTCCCGGGGACGAGGCAAGGATGATAATGGCTTGGTCTTATGATTAACGGTCAGTGGACCATATCATTTTAGGGACACGTGCAGACGCCGCACCAATTCGACCAGGTGGAGCCAGAGATTGAGTTACCAGGATCGGAGGAGCAGTTGTCGCGCACTGCTACTACTACCAAGCGACAGGTTGATGAGTATTTTATTTAGCTTCTGCATGTAGTTGAGAGAGAGAGAGACAGAATTTTGTGTTATGGTTATGTACTAGGCATAAGCCCTATTACTCTCCTCGATTGTTATCTCATTATGGACCTTTGCTTTCATTTGATATTTATATATCTATATTATGATATTGTGGATCGATTTTTATTACTTCTTTTCTCGTTAGCTATGTGTATGATTGTACCTACCGGCAGGGTCGCCGTCTTGCGCTGGCAACTAACTCGTAAGTTGGCGTCATTGTAAGGCGACAGTCCTACACATAAAATCTCTTCTCGATCGTGCCCAGTTACAGGAAGGAGGGATTTTACAACTGGTATCACTTGAACAACGATCATAAGATGAAGAAGTCCACAAAACATTGGGTCACCCCATTCGAGCTTCAGTTTGTGGACAAACTAAGCAGCGGAAGTAATGGTGTGCCCATGTGGGAATCATAGTATTTTGTCCACTTTAAAATGAGATTAGGCCAACCATATTTAACTATTGAAATGTTTAAAACATGAGGCTACAGTTCCCCCTCTGCCAGTTGTTACTCCCTTTCAGCATACAGAGCTAGGTCAGACTCTCACGACCATTTCGGATGCCTTTAGAGCTCCGTAAGTTCCGGCTCTGCAGCCGAACCCAAGATCAAACTGGATGGATACCTTCCGAGGACTCTCCCCTCCAACCTATTATGGGACAGAGACGGCAGATAGGACGGAGGAGTGGCTTGACACTATCCAGGAGATGCTAGCATGGATCCGTTGCCCGGGCAACGAGGCCATAGCCTTAGCAGTCACGACACTGGGAGTTCATGCCAAGAGTTGGTGGAGGTCCCTCATGGATTCCACCTTTGCTCGTTATGAGTATTCTCAGATCACCTGGTACAAGTTTAGAGAGGCCTTATTTGAGCATTTTGTATCACCGACGGACGGAGATGCGTTGGAGGATCAGTTTTTGCACCTTAGGGAGGTAAACAAGTCGGTGCACCTCAAGCAGGGATCTTCTGTTCATCTCGGAGGGCAGTCTGGCGAAGATTATCGGCATAGCAAAGAAGTGGGAAGCAGATCATCTGATGGTTCAGGGCAGAGGGAAGATACCGGTTGAGGGGATGTACCATGATGAGAGTAGCAGAGTGCCGCAACGGGGCAAGTTCATGATACATAGGAGAGGTAAAGGGCGTCCTCGTCCTGATGTCAGGCCAGAGCAATGACATCCTGTAGTGCCAGCCCCACCACTACCACATATTCAGGAGTCGAGGATACATGATGAAGCCCCATCGTAGTTCCTAGTGCCCCGAGATCCCTTCACCGGGCATGCCCTGGGCAATCCTGGGATTAACCCTAATAATTTAGAATGTTATCAGGAGAGCGGCGGTCTTCCGCCGATCTCCGTTCTAGCCACTATCCTTGGGATTTTGCACTCTACCACTCGTTATCAATAAGTGACATATTAGACACCAACCAGGGTTTGTCTTCCCAATATAGTTCTCAACTCAACCTACCATCGTATCCCCTATGGGTCCCAGTAATATGTGCTATATTTTTGCTAAGCGCACTCATGATCTAATGTTGTCCCGTATGACGTGTCATCCAAACTCTTGGGTCAAATGTCCCTAATTATTTGTCATGGTTGTTATAACATATGATAATGATCGAACTAGGTTTCATTATTTTTCTAAGGGATTGGGGGCCTAAATTAATTTTTTAATTGTGCGACTGGGGTCACCTTGAACACGATGTACTACATATAATGATTCAAACTACCTAAGGAATTTAGTAGGTGTTCCATAAGATTAAGTAATACTGTCTATCAGGTTTCATAATTTTTCCTGCAAATTTCTATTTATTTCCTATTTAATATTAAAATTCCTTTTTGACCATTTTCCAAACAAAGTACCTCAAATATACAATTAAAAATTCTGAGAAACTTTCTAAGCATTCATGTTATATAATAAAGGTAAATACAGAATTTCCAAGTCTTAAACAGTGATTTGACCTAACTTATATCCATATGAACAAAATTATCAAAATGTCATTATTAGAGTTTTCAGCATATAGAGACATCCAAAAATTCTCAATTAATGAATCAAGGATTTAATCACAGAAATAAATTACTGTTAATTTTTTCATGATATTTAAACAGAAATTTCCCTTATTTTTAAATAATTTCCATAAGGGGCAAAATGGTAAAATCTACTTAAAATCCAAGTAAACATTATTAAACAGTGCCATAAATTTTTCCAGATGTGAACTTTGTCCTACTAGAGCTTGTGTCACAAATCCATAATTTAATAAATTCATTTGCCCTATTTTCCAAATTTATTTCCTACCTAGGCACTTTTTCCAATAATTCCAAATAATGGGATTTTTGATCCAAAAAATCCTAAATTTCCCATGGGAGGTATATTCCATTCCTATGAGCATCTGTCCAGAGTTTCATGGACATGCAATGATCCAATTGGACTAAATTCACATTTATCTATTTTTACTATTGGCACCCCAAATTTGAACATACATATCTCATGCATGTGGAATTTCCTAAACATGCAGAGGTCAAAATGACCTGAATTTTTTACCATGGTTTTATATTGACCTAATGGACATGCCATCAAAATTTGGGGCATTTGGAGTTGTATATCTCCAAAAAATCAATTAATTTAATAAATGATATTTCTCCAAAAACTATAGAAAAATAATTTCCAAAAATACCCATTTTTGGTCAGTACCTAAGTAAGACTTAATCACATGCATGACCAAAATATTAGGTCATGTGGGCTTAGGGTTTGGCTTGGGCATTCATTTAAAGATCTGCCCTAGCCTAGGACCAGTCTTGGTAGAATGGCCCTACAGGAGCTCTACTGCTCCAAATTACAACTTTAGAGTGTCAAATTAAAGTTAAGACCTAGGGCTACATTTTATATGTTGAACATGTTTTCTGAATATGCCTCAAAGATGCCTAAATTTAGTACGCAAGGTACAGAAATAAGTGTGACAGAATACCTAAGTTTGATACATTAATACAGCACGAATTTCAAAGCAATAATGGAGGGCATCCGTTCATCTTCCTCCTCCAGCCAAGGGTCGAGAATGTCCCGACCTGGAGCACCTTGAAACCTCATTTCCCAGCCACTCCTTAGCCTCCACGGCCGGCTACCACCACCACCAACTCCGTTGAGGTGGTTGCCAACGTTTGGCAGCGAAATGGTGGCCGGAAACCGCCTCTCCGGCGATCCCGAGCAAGCTCAAAAGCTTGAGATTTTCTTCCACACCTCACATGAATCCAAGCTCAATTGAGCTCGAAATCTCTCCTAAATGATCTAGGAGGCTAGCACAGAGGGAGAGGAGGAGAAACGGACCTTAATCGGAGCCCGACGGCGGCGGCAGCGGTGGTTGGCCATGGAATTTCTCCTCTCCGGCAAGCTTGCTCCCGAACTCGTTTCTCCACCAAAAGCTTCGATCCAGATATCGAATTTCACTCCTCTCGGCCTTTCAAAAGCTGATGGTGAGGTCAAAATGGGGGTGGAGTGGATGTATAGGGAGATGCCATCAATGAGAATTTTGGCCACCACCTTGGATGCTCCTCCTTGGCTCCAAGTGGCACCTCCTTTGCTAGAATTTGGCTGGGGAATTAATCCTAAGCTCAGAACTGAGCTTTGGGAGGGAGGAGGGCCAAGTGGCCTCCATCCCCTCTTTCTCTCTCTTCTCTCTCCTCTCTTTCCCCAAATTTCCAAAAACACCCCCATGCATGCACTCTCTCTCCTATTTTAGAGGGGTAGGGGCTGTCATTAACCATTTAGGCTGGTCATGGGCCTTGGCTCATGGGCTTTGCCCATTGGGAATGGGCTTGGCCTCCCTTTTTCTTCCTTTAAGTCATTTGTTGACTTGTTGACTTATAGGGTTGACTTGGTCAACTTGATGAGTGGGCTAGCCCCACTTGATGGTCATGAACCCCATGTCATCACCCAACATGGGTTGGGCCATGGTGATGCCCCACTTGGACTTATTGGGCTTATATGTGTGGATTTAACCAAATTAGAGTTATGGTTGACTTGAGTCAACTTGGGTCAATGGTTGACTCAATGATGTGATTTTTGGTTCACTTAGATTGCTTTTAGGGTTAGGGGCATAGTGGTGGGGTCAATGTGTACCTATGATTTCATTTTGGGCTAGTTTGACCTGATTTGACTCGAACCCTATAGCGGGCCCTATGTAAATCCACCCTAACTCCATGGGTCAAACCTAGCCTAACCTCATTCATCCACCACATGTCCTAACCTAATCTAATTTTAGGGGTTTAGTGGAAAATGAGATGTTACACATGATGATAGAGGACGCCCTCCGGTGGTATGCTTTGCGTGCCACCAGCCCGGGCACATCATAGACAACTGCCCTAAGGGATTCCCCACGCCTCCAGCTCCTCCAAACAGCAAGTTAGAGGCCGAGGACGAGGTTGTAATGCCCCAAAAGTCCAAAGGATAAATTGGAAGTTAACGCGCGGTGATAGTGTTATCGTTGGCGTTAGCCTGTGAATTAAATCGACGGACCTCTCGAGAATATACCGCATGGCGGTAGTAGAGGTAGCACGTGGAGGTACCACTCAAAGCTTTCGATGAAGCATTGAGAGTACTACCGTGGGGCGTTAGTGGGCTAACGTGTGGCGGTACCACTCAACGCACTCAATGCTTCGAAGCGTTGAGAGGACTATCGCGGGGCGGTAGTGGGCTAGTGCGTGGCGCTATCACTCAACGCTTTCAACATGGCGTTGAGTGAATATCGCGTGGCGGTAGGAGTAACGCCGCACGGTAGTCACTCAACGCCGCATGGCGATAGCTCGGGTTTAAGTACCACTTGGCGGTAGCAACTGACACGCGACGGTAGCTGCCACGTGGCAGTAAGGTGGGGGCTATTTTGGAGTGACAGTGCGATGTTGATTAGCCTAAGTGGCAACTGCCTATGATACCGCACGACGGTAGTAGATACTACGCGGCGGTAGCCCCAGATATAAGCTGTTTAAGAGAATAAATTCTCATTGTTCTTTCTCTTAGTTCTTGAGGTTCTTGAGAACAAGAATGCTGAGGCTGAGCTTTGCTAGCTAAGGGAAGGAGATCTTATGGCTAGATTCAAGAGCCGAAGTAAGATCCATGAAGAGGAAAGTGTGGCGCTCCTTTCCATCCGGATAAAAGATTTACTCATGGCTCCGAAAAGACCTACAAGGGAAAGGATCTTCCTGTTTCGAAAAATGATGTCCTTCTTTTGGCATATGCATGGAATCCCCCACCAAAAGGTGGAGAATCGAGGAGATTTCGATGGGTCGATACATAGTATCCACGGGTTTGGTTTTGCATATAGATCCGGAAATCGCAGTACGAAATAGGCATGCTATGTGAAGTCCATCCGAACAGGTTGGTATGGATTGGTGATGTTTTCTTCTGCGTGCCGGAGAAGACTCTGAGTATAAATAAGTAGTTTACGGGATATGCAGGGTTGTACCTGTGAGTTGAGAGTAGCAGGAAGTACTGGAGTTGCAATCCAGGAAAATACTCATGAAATTCCACGGTTTAAGACATGTTGGATATCGTCGGGCGACAGTGAATATCGCCAACAGTAATAGCTCTTAGTGAGATATTTTTTTTTTGCTGTGAACGTCCAGTGTTTCTGGCACTGCAGGTACTGTAGGGTTTTGGCTGGGTCTGGGTATAGAAAGTGAGTTCTGTTGTTAACGCCTGACGATAGTTAGTATCGTCGGCGATAGATCCCAGATACCCTTTTGATTGCAAAGCCAGTCTCTTGGAGACAGTGTGGCTAGTGGGAGCTACGAGCTCTTAAGGCTATTGTGCCGAACAGGCAAGGGGAAGTCGACCCGCGTCATTCTTTGCTTCTGAACTGACAAATTGAGGAACGGGCAAAGACTGAACTGTACATGCATTATGTCTGACTGACTCGAAGGCCCGGGTTATTAGTCTCGTTGGAGCGCATAATAAGAGTCTTAGGCTTGTGCGCCATAAAGAATAGTAATGCTCAAAGTTGACCATCATGTATTGAACCTCTGAACGGTGGTGTAATCCAGGAAATTGACACACCAAAAATGTGTCCTGAGTGCACGGAAGCATCGACAATTAAGGCCGACGTTTGTGATATATTGAACTATGTGTGAGTACACATTCTTGTGATATATCTGCTTATAAAAATGCTACGCTTGCAGGGAAGGAATACCTCTACCCTAGAAAAGGGGTATGGTCATTATAAATTGGTCAGGTGAATGCTGACTGTTGTCTTATTTTCCACTCTTGTGGTGGATTGTCCTTGTACAGGTGATGGAGAGCCAAGCGGGAAATAGTGGGTTGAAGTCATTGCTGCTATGCTGGCCCTCGAAGGCCGAGCAAAGAAGTTTTACTGTTTTTATGTGTGGCCGCCCTGCGCGTCGATGTTTGTAAACCACACTTGTGAAGTATAACTGTAAGGCCTTAAGACCATAACTTTTGTGTATTTGTAATTGACATTCCTGTTACATATATAAATGGTATGGTTTATATATAGTGGACATTCAATTGGTATGAGTTCATGCACCCTTAAAGCTTCCACTAGAATGCTCTGAGTTAGGGCGCGAGTAGTCTTTTGATATTCACATGTAATCTCATTGCTTGTTTGTGGAATATAGTGTGGGGCCCGGCCGAACCCTCTATTATATTTCATGTGACGGACGGAGGTGTTACAATTTGGTAATTATTTGTCTTGGTCTTACTCATGTGAATTCGTGGTCGAATTCTTTTGAGGGGTGGACGAGCACGTGTAAGTGCAGACCGTTATAACATAAATGAACTCAAGAATGTCCACTTAGGAATGAAAATACACATGTTTGAGGAACCTGCACGTTCCTACTTATCGTTGTTGCTTTTTGCAAAGTCACTAAAGTGTGTCTTTTACACGTATAGGTGACTCAAAGTGGTGTGGGGCAGTCTGAGCCCCAGCGTTCTATTGAGAGTGCGGCACCAGCTGAGCTGCCCACACCTCCTTCTACGGAGACAGTGCACTTAGTTGTTGAGGCGTTGTTTGCAATGCTAAATGCACAGCCTACTGGGCAGGCGCAGCCTGTAATGGTGCCAGTACAGGTTGGTGTGAGGCCAGAACCTGTGGAGGGTGTGGTAGATACACGAGCAGCGGAATGGCAACTAAAGCAGTTCATGAGTTTCAGTCCTCCTACGTTCGCGGGGGCAGGGTCCCCAACACAGGCAGAGGACTAGCTTGCGCAAGTCAAAAGAATTTTGACTGTAATAAGAATTGAGGAGGGACAAAAAGTCACCTTAGCCACTTTTCTGTTAGAAGGAGAGGCTCGGCTTTGGTGGGACGAAATGGAGTTGCACCACTTAGCAGGCAGACAACTATTGGAGGTATCGATAGAGGAGTTTTTGAGACTGTTTTTGGCAAAGCATCTGTCGTCGTCGCAGAGCATAGCCATGGAAAATGAGTTTCAGCGTTTGATGCAGGGCAAAAGTAGTGTTGATACCTATTTGCATGAGTTTACCAGATTGGAATGCTATGCGGGGTCTACCTTCGCTGAAGAAGAGCATAAGACTAATCGGTTTTACGAGGGACTGCGGGATGAGCTGAGGATGCTGCTATCGAGTTCGGTGAATCAAGGGTTTCAAGCATTGGTGGATACGACCCGTGCGTTGGAGAAAGATATGAAGAGGGTGCGGGGCAAGAGGGACTTGGCCATGACAAAGCCCGAGTTCAAAGTGTCGCACCCGGAAAAATCAAGCAACCGCAAGAAATGGGGTAGAAAGTCCAAATCTTCGGGATAGGCTCCTTCCACAGTTGTGTCTGGAGCAACGTTTGGGCAAGGACCCTCAGACATGTTATACTTATGGAAAGGTGGGCCATATGGCCCGTGACTGTTGGAGTGGTCCTCCAAAGCGTGATAAGAAGGCAGGAGCAACATATGCTGAAAAGGGAAAGATGGTGGAGTCCACTACATCCCAGTATGCTCCAACTCAGCCAAGGGTGTACAACCTTTGCCAACATGAGGCTATAAAGAAAAGTGACGTCGTCACAGGTATGAGTTAATATATCGTTTTACTGCTTTCTATACTTCATACATTTTGTGTTGCTTGTGTGTGATTTGTTTATATTAGGTTTTGTCCTTATTCAGGATTGTCCGGCGAGAGCACTATTCGATACGGGTGTTTCACATTCGTTTCTAGCTGAGGACTTTGTATCTCGGATTGGAGTGCCTACTTGTGCGCCGACAGATAGCTTATTGATATTGTTGCCTAACGGATGCGCGATGCGGGCAAATAAGTCTTGATGTGTTGAGGTACGAATAAGAAGTCGGGATTTCGGATTGGAAGTATCTGTGTTGCCACTATCGGAGTTTGATGTAATCTTTGGTATGGACTGGCTCTCGGAGCAGCATGCTTTTATAGGTTGCAACTCAAAGGGGATCACACTGGGACAGAATACCAAGCTAGAGACTAAATTCGCTAGCATGCGAGGATCGAGCGAGATATTGATGACTGCTCTCCAAGTCATCATAGCTGTTCGGAAGGGTGCGAAGTTATTCTTCATGTTTATAGAGGTCGTTGAGCCAAAAGCCAGTGTGAGTGGCATTTCGGTTGTATCAGAGTACGCAAATGTGTTCCTGAAGGATCTTTCGGAGCTACCTCTCCAAAGAGAAATTGACTTCTCTATCGAGTTAGTGCAGGTGCGAAACCTATGGCCCGCTCATCGTACCGTGTAGCACCAAAGGAAATGGCGGAACTGAAAGTCCAGCTGCTAGAGCTACAGAGCAGGGATATATACGTCCAAGTATGTCACCTTGGAGCGCGCCTGTACTTTTTGTGAAAAAGAAGGACGGTAACCTGCGTTTGTGCATCGATTATAGAGAACTGAATAAGCTGACAAAGAAGAACAAGTACCTGATACCACAGATTAATGACTTGTTCGATCAGCTGGTGGGATCAACGGTATACTCAAAGTTGGATTTAAAGGCTGACTATTACCAATTGAGAATTTGGGAATATAACATTCCCAAGATAGCGTTTGGAATACGCTACGGTCATTACGGGTTCACGGTAATGTCGTTTGGCCAATCTAATGCATCATCTGTGTTCATGGACCTAACGCACCGAACGTTTTAAGAGTACTTGGACTTATTTGTAATCGTCTTTATTGACGGCATTTTACTATACTCTCAGTCTGAAGAAGATCATGCGAACCATTTGCGGATGGTGTTGCATACCCTGAGAAGAAACAAGCTCTATGACAAGTTCTCAGAGAGTGAGTTCTGGTTGTCATCTGTGGCCTTTCTTGGCCATGTGGTTAGTGGAGAAAGTATAGCGGTGGATCCGGTGAAGATGGTTGTGATACAAGAGTGGCATGTTCTGTCTACTGTAGCTGAATTCTGAAATTTCCTTGGACTTGCGGGCTAGTACAGGCGCTTCGTGGAGAACTTTTCACGGATAGCCGTACCTCTCACCACACTGACAAGAAAAGATCAGAAGTTCATTTGGACGTCGGAGTGCGCGCGATCTTTTGAAGAGTTGAAGAGTCGTTTGACCACGGCACCTGTTTTGACGTCACCTTGTGGTGCAGACGGCTACGAAATTTATAGTGATGCGTCAGGGAGCGGCATAGGCTGCGTTCTTCTTCAGTTCGGAAAAGTGATAGCATATGGCTCACGTCAGTTGAAAGTGCATGAGCGGAACTCTCCCATCCATGACTTGGAGTTGGCGGCGGTGATTTTTGCACTTAAACTGTGGCGTCATTACTTATATGAAGTGAAAGTTGACATCTTCACGGACCATAAGAGGCTTAAGTATCTCTTGGATCAAAAAATCTGAACATGTAACAGCGAAGGTGGATGGAGTTCCTCAGGGACTACACCTTCCAGATTCATTACACTCCCGGGAAGGGAAATGTGGTCGCAGATGCCTTGAGTCGCAAACTCTGGTAAAGACAAATTGGTTGCAGATGCATGATGACCGTCTGATCCAGGAATTTGAGAACTTAGACATTTCATGTGTTGACAAGAATGTCATTACAAATGCGTGCCGGAAACTAGACAGAGGTTTAATATGACCTCACGGATAGGGTTCGGCGAGCAACGGAACTCGATGAGAATCTACAACGCTATGCAGCGGATGGGTCAAATGCCCAATTCTCCTTGGATGACGGCCTTTTGTGGAAAAATGGTCGTTTGTGCATCTCGGATGTGGGTAAACTACATGAAGAATTGATGTATGAGGCACACTTTACAAAGTACTCAATTCACCCAGTGAGCACGAAAATGTACAAGGACATGAAGATGTTCTTGTGGTCGGGTCTGAAGAAAGACATAGCCCATTACGTGACAAAATGTCAGACTTGTGCCTTGGTAAAAGCTGAATGTCAGAAACCTGGAGTTTTCCTGAAGTTGTTACCAATTCCAATATGGAAGTTCGATGACATTTCTATAGAATTTGTGCATGGACTGCCGAGATCTCAAAGCGGACACGATGTTGTGTGGGTGATCGTTGACCAGTTAACCAAAGTGTCACTCTTCATACCTAACAGGAAGGACGATTCAGTAGAAAAATTGGCAAACCTATATGTGGATAACATCGTACGACTGCACGGCGTGCCCCTTAGCATCGTCAGTGACCGAGATGGGCGTTTTACTTCAGCTGATTGGAGGCTAATCCACCAACTGTTGGGTACCAAGTTAAAGTTCAGTACGGCCTTTCATCCGCAAACGGATGGTCAAACCGAGAGGACCAACAGAACAATGAAGGATATGCTCTGTATATGCGCCCTGGATTTCGGGAAAAGATGGGAAGATCACCTTTATATGATTGAGTTCGCCTACAACAATAGCTATCAAGCTAGCATACAGATAGCGCCCTTTGAAGCTTTATATGGTCGGAAGTGTCGTACACCGTTAGCTTGAGCGGAAACAGACGAATCGAATTTGTATAAGCGGTAGGAAGTCGAATATGCAAATTCGACTATACGCTTGATACGTGAGCGGCTATTGGAAGCCCGGGATAGGCAGGAAAAGTACTACAATACCAAGCACTGAAATGTGGAGTTTGCGGTGGGCGATTGTGTATATCTGAAGATCAAGCCATTTAAAGGCATGTCCAGGATTCGACGCTTGAAAAAGTTGAGTCTGAGGTATCTTGATCCGTTTGAAGTGGTTGAACAAGATGGAGAAGCTGTCTATCGATTAGCTCTTTCAACAGAGTTAAGTGATTTGCACGATGTGCTTCACATATCAGTCCTGCGGAAAGCTTTAAAAGAGTCGACGCAATTAGTGGTTGATGATCAAGTACCGGTCTATAGTGGGCTAACGACGAAGATCAGGCCCATTCAGATCGAGGATACGGAGGCCAAGCAGCTACGTAACAAGACAATCGGGATGGTCAAAGTCAGTTGGGACAATTGTGGCCGCGAAGAATTGACATGAGAGCGTGAGCAAACCATGTGAGAGGAATTTCCCGAGTTGTTTTTGTAAAATCAAGTTGGAAACTTGAGTGCTATTTTCCTGTATAGACATATCAAATTTCGGGAAGAAATTTCTGTAAAGAGGGGAGGTTGTAATGCCCCAAAGTCCAAAGGACAAATTGGGAGTTAACGCGCGGCGGTAGTGTTATCGCTGGCGTTAGCTTGTGAATTAAATCGACGGACCTCTTGGGAATCTACCGCGTGGCGGTAGTAGAGGTAGCGCGTGGCGGTACCACTCAACGCTTTCGACGAAGCGTTGAGAGGACTACCGCGGGGCATTAGTGGACTAACGCATGGCGGTACCACTCAACACACTCAATGCTTCGAAGCGTTGAGAGGACTATCGCGGGGCGGTAGTGGGCTAGTGTGTGACGCTATAACTCAACGCTTTCAATGCGGCGTTGAGTGACTACCGCGCGGCGGTATGAGTAATGTGCGGTGATAGATCAGGTTTAAGTACCGCTTGGCGGTAGTAACTGATGCACGGCGGCACCTACCACGTGGCAGTAAGTTGGAGGCTGTTTTGGAGTGACAGTGCGATGTCGATTGGCCCATGCGGCAACCGCCTATGATACCACACGGCGATAGTAGATACCGCGCGGCGGCAGCCTCCAGGTATAAGCTGTTTAAGAGAATGAATTCTCATTGTTCTTTCTCTTAGTTCTTGAGGTTCTTGAGAACAAGAATGCTGAGGCTGAGCTTTGTTAGCTAAGGGAAGGAGATCATGTGGTAAGATTCAAGAGCCGAAGTAAGATCTGTGAAGAGGAAAGTGAGGCGCTCCTTTCCATCCAGATAGAAGACTTACTCATGGCTCCGAAAAGATCTACAAGGGTAACGATCTTCCTGCTTGGACAAGTGAAGTCCTTCTTTTGGCATATGCATGGAATCCCCCACCAAAAGGTGGAGAATTGAGGAGATTCTAATGGGTCGATACATAGTATCCCCGGGTTTGGTTTTGTATATAGATTTGGAGATCGCAGTACGGAATAAGCATATTGTGTGAAGCTTATCCGGACAGGTTGGTCTGGATTGATGACATTTTCTTTTACATGCCGGAGAAGACTCCGAGTATAAACGAGTTGTTTACGGGGTTTGAGGGGTTGTACCTATGAATTGAGAGTAGCAGAAAGTACTGGAGTTGCACTGTAGGAAAATACCCACAAAATTCCACAGTTTTAAGACCTGTTGGATATCGCCAGACAACAGTGAGTCTCGCCAACGACGATAGCTATTAGTGAGCTATTTGTGTTGTATGCTATGAAATCCAGTATTTCTGGCACTGCAAGTTACTGTAGGGTTTTGGCTGGGTCTGGGTACAGAAAGTGAGTTTTGTTGTTAACGCCTGACAACAGTGAGTATCGTCAGTGATAGCTCCCAGCTACCATTTTGATTGCAAAGCCAGTCTCTCGGAGACAGTGTGGCTAGTGTGAGCTACGAGCTCTTAAGGCCATTGTGCCGAACAGGCAGGGGGAAGCCGACCCGCGTCAGTCCTTGCTTCTGAACTGACGAATTGAGCAACCGACAAGGGCTGAACTGTACCTGCATTATGTCCGACTGACTCGAAGGCCTAGGTTATTGGTCTTGTTGGAGCACATAATGAGAGTATTAGGCTTGTGCGTAATAAAGACTAGTAATGCTCAAAGTTGATCGCCATTTCTTGAACCTCTGAACGGTGGTGTAATCTGGGAAACTGACACACCGAAAATGTGCCCTGAGTGCACGGAGCGTCGGCAGTTATGGATGGCGTTTGTGATATATTGAACTGTGTGCGAATGCACGTTCGTGTGATATATCTGCTTATAAAAATGTTATGTCTATAGGGAAGGAATACCTCTGCCCCAGAAAAGGAGTAGGGTCGTTATAAATTGGTCTGCTGAATGCTGACCGTTGCCTTGTTTGTCACCCTTGTGGTGGATTGTCCTTGTGCAGGTGCTGGAGAGCCGAGCAGGAAATAGCGGCTGAAGCCCTTGCTGATATGTTGGCCATCAAAGGCCGAGCGAAGAAGTTTTACTGTTTTCATGTGTGGCTGGTGTAACGAACCTAGCTGATACAACGTGATAATGTCATAGCTCCGCTCTAGGCGACGTTACCGGACTGCAGCCCAAGCACCCCAACCCCTCCCCAGCCCACGGGCGGGTTGTTGGTGGCCACAGCCTCCCTTTGATGAGGTAAACTCGATAGTCAAGCGCGCACCACGGAAACTTCCCATCATTCTTAAAGCACATCGTTAAACGCATTACGACCGTCTGATCTCCAGGAGACGTCATCTAGCCATTGGATATAAAAAAACCGGCCTGTCATTAACCCAATCTCCAAAACTTTTACTGTTCATATCCAACGAAATCCCGATATACCTCCCCTTCCGCTCTGTCCCTTCACGGGCTCACCCCGCAGCCGGCGACGGAGCAGCCGTCGGCATGACCGACGCCCACCGGGGGGTTCGCCGGCCTTCGGCAAACCCGCCGGGGGTTGTCCAGTGGCGAGCGGGCAGGGCCACCGCCGGTTGTGGCTGTTGGGTATTGTATCCACACTAACCCAGATTTGATGAAGTCATCCTTGAACTAAGATGAATTAAGTTGTATTTGATGCTTGGTTTGAGTTATGTGTTTGCATGAATCTTATGATAAGTGTAGACCAATGTCAGTCTACAATGGTCACCAAACACAGGATCATACAATGTAATCCCTCATTGTGTGCTCCAAGGTGTTGACTCATGTGTAGCCTCTCTATTGGGATACACTTCATATTCAAGCTCTAGGATTATGTGAAAAGACTTGATGCTGGTCCTCCATTAGAAGAATAAAAATCCTGTCAAGAAAAATTTCCTAAGTAAAGTACTCGAGTAATTCTTTACTTACTCGAGTAAGTTACTGGGTTCATACTCGGGTAATAATACTCTTACTCGAATAGCTAAGATATATCCCGAGTAGTCAATTATGGCTCTCGAGTAGTTAAGACAACTACTCGAGTAGTTTCTTTTCTCCTCTCGGGTTTTACAGAAATTTTCTTCTAAAAATTTTCTAAGTTAAATACTCGAGTAGCTCTGTATAGTACTCGAGTAGTTTTATTTTCTGTCTCGAGTAGTTTTATCTTTTGTCTCGAGTAGTTCATCTACTACTCGAGTAGTCCAGTGTTTATACTCGAGTAATCCAGGATTCCATTCCAGAAAATTTCTCCAAGTGAATTACTCGAGTAGTCATCTTATATACTCCAGTAGTTCTATTTGTCTCGAGTAGTCATCTTATATACTCGAGTAGTTCGATTTGTCTTGAGTAGTTCATCTTCTATACTCGAGTAGTACAGTTTTCCTGTTCCAGAAATCTCGAGTAGTTTCTTATATACTCGAGTAGTTCATTCTTATATACTCGAGTAGTATTTCTTGTACTCGAGTAATTTACTCTGTCTCTTGTGTAAGTACTCAAGTACTCGAGTATGTTATTCTTGTTACTCGAGTAGCTGATTTCCTTTTCCATTTATTTACTCGAGTAGTTGACTTCATGTACTCGAGTAATCATCACATTCTCTCTCGAGTAGTTTTTCTTATATACTCGAGTAGTCATCTTCTACCTACTCGAGTAGTGATGCATGTACTCGAGTAGTCTTTGTATATCTCGAGTACTTTACTTTGACTTTTCTGAAAATTCGTCAAGTACAGACTAACGGTCTTATTCATAAAATTTAACGTGATTGGTCCACGTGTCTCTCATAATGATTCAATTATGTCTAATCTTTTCCGATCCTATAAAAGGTCTTGTCTAAACCGACAAACCCTAATCTAAGAACAACAATTATTCTAAGAAGATTATTCTCAAATAATTTATGTTTCCTCTTTCTCTCTTCAAGAAACGAAAACTGCCACCGCCGCCGTCGCTGATTCCCGACCGGCTAGGGTTTCATCTTTTGAGGATTCAGATCAAGAAGCCTCTCCAGATCGAGATTCGCTCAACTCTTCATCCTCTGATTAGATCGATCGTGAGAAGTCAAGAAGGTTCAGATCCATTCTTCTCGAGATTTCTCTTCATCATTCTGATAAAACCGCAAAGCCTAGAAGAAGAAATTTTTGGTTGACTGTTGCAGATCTGAACAAAGGATCACTGTTTGTATTTCTTTACAAAATTTATTTCATTATTGTAGGAGAAATTTCTCCGAGTGTAGGAGCTTTTGTCTCCGAGATTGTAGGAAGTTTTACCTTCCGAGTGTAGATCCGTTTTGAGGATCGAGATTGTAGGAACATTGTTCCGATGGTAGAATTGATTTTTAATCCGAGATAGTGGAGTAGCCGAGTCTAGTGTATTGCTAGATTGGTGAGGGAAAGTGGATGTACCCAATGTTGCGGAACCACTATAAATCTTGTCTCGTCTGTGTTTGATTACTACATAGATTTGTGCATTGATTTGATATTTTTTATTCCGCAAAAAGACGCACATATCACCTATTCACCCCCCCCCCCCCTCTAGGTGATTTAGGTAGGCAACTATTAACTTTCAATTGATATCAGAGGGAGGTTGATCGTTAAAATGTTAGCACCTTGATCAGATCCTTCAATAGTTGTCATTTGAGATCTACCAAAAATGGACAAGGCTAAAGATTTTGTCAAGCTTCCTTTATGCACCAAAAATAATTTTCCCATGTGGAAAGAGAGAATCAAATTTTTCATGGAAGCTGTGGATCCAAGGATCTTCATGATAGTTGAAGAAGGTCCTTATATTCTCATGACAATCTCCACTATAGATCCAACACGAAAAGTCTCAAAGAAACTCATGGATCTAGATAAGAATGAAATTGCACTTGTCTCATTAGACAAAAAGGCAAAAAATATTATAGCAAGTGCAATCGATGATTCAATGCTGCAAAACCTGATTCACTGCTAGTCTGCAAAAGAGATGTGGCAGTCACAAATTTCATAAGAGATATCCCTCTGTATTTCTTTGAAATGATGCAAGCCATAGTCTGTAGAAAAGACTTTCAGTTTGGTTTGCTCATCCTGAATAAAATAAAGGAGAGCATTAAATCCCCCAATTATGCAAGAATCATTTCATTACTCTTTCATGAGATAAATCCAGAAACCTTCACCTTCTCTAAAGGAAGTATCCTTCATCACATGAAGAAGGTCTCCATCTCCTCAATTCAGAGATGAGACCTCAAGTTGCAGAATCCCTCTCAAGCTGCCAAAGCAATTGAAGTTCTAGACACAAAGGACAGGACTCCATCTCCCTCTCCATCACAGGTCCCCAGCTCCTCTGGTGCACCAAATGAGGGGGAGCCTGTTCCTGTTGTTCCAACCAGGAAGCCAACTCCACAAGCCCCTACTCCTCCACCAGTCACTCCAGAAGATATCCCCACAGATCAACAACTTCAAGAAGCACTACTATCCACTAATGCTGCCATCAATGAGATGATAGAAGAATTAACTGCAGTTGAATCACCTCCTTCTCCATCTTCACAAGCTCCACTCACTGAAATTCCCAAGAACCCCACCCCTGTACAGTCTCCTGTACAGTCTCCTGTGCCATCACCAACAAAGTCTCCAAAAATCTCTCCAGCAAGATCTCCAGCTCAATCTCACCAAGAACTGGCAGAAACAATGTTCATTTCTGATGCGCTCTCACCTGAGCCAGCTAAAGCTCCTCTCAGAAATTTGGATTTCTCTCCCTCAGATAATGGAAGAAGGAGATGGACTCATACATACTACAAGAGCTAAGAGTTCTGTGACCCTTCAAGAAATAGCTTCATGGGTAGCTCCTCCCATTCATTCTGCTCCATCTACTTCTGCTCCTCCTGCTGCTACTGCTCCTGCCTCCTCGTATTTGATGACACAGATTGTACTTCTTCTTTAAGAACAGAAATCTTACTTTGATACTTGTATAAAGACCGTCACTGATAAGGTAACTGCTCTAGAAACTGAGATGAGCAGAAGATTTGCTGAGATCCAGCATAATACTGATCAGCTCAAATATCTTTTCCAAATTGGTGGCAAAACCTTAGACCACACTATAACTAGTGTTGGACAAGTTATGGAACAGGGTGTTACTCTAGCTGGAAATCAAATAGAGTTGGACAAAAGAGCTGAAGCAACCAAGATAAAGATTTGTGAAGAAGTTGGAATCTTAAAAGAAGATGTTATTACAAAGCTATCTGTTGAAGTCAGAAATGGGGAGGAATTGGTAAAAGAATACCTAGATAAATCTGATGCGCTCAGGAAAGAATTATAGGAAACTAAGATGACAGAGATTCACAATGATGTCATGAAACAAATACAAAGTATCAAATTCCACACCTATGACACTGTTGTATAGATGCACAATCAAATTCTTCCTGAATTTGTTGCTGATCCAAACATTATCCCTCATCATTTGAATCCACTAGCTGCTGATGTTCCTGCTTAAGCTCCTCAACCCACTTTTTCTCCTAGGCCCGATGATTCAGTTGCCCCTCCTGATACCTATACTCAGGGTTGGGATGAAGATCCTGCAGATATTTTCTTCAAAGCTCCTCCTGAAATTCAGACTTACAAAAAGAAAAGAAAGTATGGTGATGGTGCTTCTGCAAGCAAGTCCATTCCTACTCCAGCTCCTGAACATGCTGAGGTTTGGTCTCCCACTTCTAAGTCCCTCATCTTGGAAACACTCAAATTAGTTTTGGATTACCATGAGAGCAGAAATATTCACTACAGTTCCCAGGAGTGGGAGTTGTACGAGAAATCAATGACCAAAAGGAGGATATATGACAGAGAATATGGAAGAAACAATCTTGCTGCTCCTCCAAGACCCTCCAAGTATTATTCAAAGCCTTATAGTTACCAAATGAGACAGCAAGAGAAACAGGACAGGCAACATCATCAGAATTAACCAAAAAGGACTTATGAGTTGTGGAAATGATTTTTGTTGTTAAAGACATTTCTGGATAATCACACTTATATAATTCTAAGTTTTTGATCTCATTATCCTTTTCATAGTCTTTTGCTTGCTTACACTGCTTTATATACTTAGCATTTTTTATGTTCATAATTCACCTTAGTGTAAAGGGTTCTGACTTCTACAAATAGGGGGAGATTGTTGGGTATTGTATCTACACTAACCCAGATTTGATGAAGTCATCCTTGAACTAAGATGAATTAAGTTGTATTTGATGCTTGGTTTGAGTTATGTGTTTGAAGGAATCTTATGGGAAGTTTAGACCAATGTCAGTCTACAATGGGTCACCAAACACAGGACCATACAATGTAATCCCTCATTGTGTGCTCCAAGGTGTTGACGTATGTGTAGCCTCTTTATTGAGATACACTTCATATTCAAACTCAAGTACTATGTGAAAAGACTTAATGCTGCTCCTCCATTAGAAGAAGAAAAATCCTGTCAAGAAAAATTTCCTAAGTAAAATACTCGAGTAGTTCTTTACTTACTCGAGTAAGTTACTGGGTTCATACTCGAGTAATAATACTCTTACTCGATTAGCTAAGATATATCCCGAGTAGTCAATTATGGCTCTCGAGTAGTTAAGACAACTACTCGAGTAGTTTCTTTTCTCCTCTCGGGTTTTACAGAAATTTCCTTCTCAAAATTTTCTATGTTAAATACTCGAGTAACTCTGTATAGTACTCGAGTAGTTTTATTTTTTGTCACGAGTAGTTTTATCTTTTGTCTTGAGTAGTTCATCTACTACTCGAGTAGTCCAGTGTTTATACTCGAGTAATCCAGGATTCCATTCCAGAAAATTTCTCCAAGTGAATTACTCGAGTAGTCCTCTTATATACTCGAGTAGTTCTATTTGTCTCGAGTAGTCATCTTATATACTCGAGTAGTTCGATTTGTCTCGAGTAGTTCATCTTCTATACTCGAGTAATACAGTTTTCTTGTTCCAGAAATTTTCTAATTCTTTGTCTCGAGTAGTTTCTTATATACTCGAGTAGTTCATTCTTATATACTCGAGCAGTATTTCTTGTACTCGAGTAATTTAATCCACCTCTTGTGTAAGTACTCAAATACTCGAGTATGTTATTCTTGTTACTCGAGTAGCTGATTTCATTTTCCCTTTTTTTACTCGAGTAGTTTACTCCATGTACTCGAGTAATCATCACATTCTCTCTCGAGTAGTTTTTCTTATATACTCGAGAAGTCATCTTCTACCTACTCGAGTAGTGTTGCATGTACTCGAGTAGTCTTGTATATCTCGAGTATTTTACTTTGACTTTTCCGAAAATTCGTCAAGTCCAGACTAACGGTCTTATTCATAAACTTTGGACGTGATTGGTCCACGTGTCTCTCATAATGACTCAATTATGTCTAATCTTTTCCGATCCATATAAAAGGTCTTGTCTAAACCGACAAACCCTAATCTAAGAACAACAATTATTCTAAGAAGATTATTCTCAAAGAATTTCTGTTTCCTCTTTCTCTCTCCAAGAAACGAAAATCGCCGCCGACGCCGTCGCTGATTCCCGACCGGCTAAGGTTTCATCTTTTGAGGATTCAGATCAAGAAAGCTCTCCAGATCGAGATTCGCTCAACTCTTCATCCTCTGATTAGATCAATCGTGAGAAGTCAAGAAGGTTCAGATCCATTCTTCTCGAGATTTCTTTTCATTATTCTGATAAAGCCGCAAAGCCTAGAAGAAGAAATTTTTGGTCGACTGTTGCAGATCTGAACAAGGGATCACTGTTTGTATTTATTTACAAAATTTATTTCATTATTGTAGGAGAAATTTCTCCGAGTGTAGGAGATTTTGTCTCCGAGATTGTAGGAAGTTTTACCTTCCGAGTGTAGACCCGTTTTGAGGATCGAGATTGTAGGAACATTGTTCCGAGGGTAGGATTGATTTTTAATCCGAGATAGTGGAGTAGCCGAGTTTAGTGTATTGCTAGATCGGTGAGGGAAAGTGGATGTACCCAAAGTTGGGGAACCACTATAAATCTTGCCTCGTCTGTATTTGATTGGTAGATAGATCTGTGCATTTGTTTGATATTTTTTATTCCGCAAAAAGACGCTCATCTCAGCTATTCACCCCCCCCCCCTCTAGGTGATTTAGGTAGGCAACTATTAACTTTCAATGACCCTGCCCGTGAGCTCCAGTTTAGGGCTCACAGGCAGGGCCGCCGCTAGCGAGGCCCTGCCCGCTCACTGCCAGACCACACCCGGAGGGTTCGCCGGAGGCCGGCGAACCCGCCGATGGGTGTCGGGCAGGCCTCCGGCGGCTCCGCCGGCGGCGGCATCGACAGGCAGCGAGGCGGAGGCGGAAGGGGCACGGGATTTTCTTTTTTATTTTTATTTCATGACAATTTTTTATTTTTTATTAAATAATTGCATTGTTATTAAATTATATTTATATAATTTGGTTTTTATAATTTGGCCGGCGGAAGGGCGGGCTTCACGGTGGCAGGCGGAGCCCGCCGCGGGGAGGGTTTAATTTTTTAGGTGTTTTATTAAATAAATTGTTATTAAATTATCCCCCAATTATATAATTTCATTTTTTTATAATTTGGCAGGCTAAAGGAAGGGCGTGCTTCGCGGCGGCGGGCGAAGTCTCCCGCCTCAATTCAGGGCGACCTCAAGGCGAAGCCCGCATGAAAGCCAAGCGGGCGAAGACCGCAGCGACGCATCGAGAACGGGCGAAGCCCGTTCGAAGATGCTAGTGTGTGTGTATATATATATATATATATATATATATATATATATATATACTATTTTAAAAACACTAGTATGGTGGTCTGTCAATAACAATGAGTTCAAAAATAGGCTAATTATATGAACCGCCGGATTTGACTATCTTATTTCTAAGCTCCAGCTGGATACTGTGCTGCAAATCCCAAGTGACATAGGTCTGCAATTAAAAAAAAGTCCCAAAAAATCTATTTCTTTCTCCAGCAAGATCTCCTCAACCCCGATCACTGCCAAATAGCCCCCCCCCCCCCAATTTTCATTTCGGCCTCCCCCACCTGAGCCGGCGGTGAGCTCCTCTCAGTGGATTTCGCTCCGGCGGGGCCACCGCCGGCGGTGGCCCTCAGACCGTGAGGCACAGGAATGGACTGGGCATCATACTACAAGAGTCAGTTCTGGCCCTTCAAGAAATAGCTTCATGGGAGCACCACCGGAACATTCCGTCGGCGGGTCCATCTACTTCTGCTCCCGCTGCGAACCTGCTGGGGGCCGTCTCGGCGGTGCGGATTTGAGGCCGTGACACAATTCGCGGGGGGGGGGGGGGGGGGGGGGGGGGGGGGGGGGGTGTCGCTCGATTTTTTTATATAGAAAAAATTAAAATACTTTATATATAATATAGGTAATTAAAATATATTACAAAAAATTTGCTGAGATTAATATATAAAAATCTTATCCAAATTGGTAAAACCTTAGACCAAATAACTAGTGTTGGACAAGTTATGGAAATTATTAGCTTCAAATAGAGTTAAGCTTAAAGATTTTGAAGAAGTTGGAATATAAAAAAATTTATTACTATATAAAAGCTATATATTGAATCAGAAAGGGGAGGAATGGTAAAAGAATATATAAATTATTTTGCGCTAAAATGTAAATTAAAATTAATATAAAAATTCACAATGATTATAAAAAAACTGTCAAACGTCGTCCCAGGGGGTGGGCGGAGCCCTATGCCGGCGGGGTGCGGATGCACGGAGCCTGCCGGGGGTGGTGGGGCGGGCGAAGCCCGCCATTTGTCGGCGGCCAGGTACTGTGGTTCCGCGTAGCCACTTTTTCGGGCCGGAGGCCCGTGCATGCGACTCGTGTGTGTGTCTGATACCTATATAGGGTATGGGATATATATCCTGCATATATATATATATATATATATATATATATATATATATATATATATATATATATATATATATATATGGTATGCAAGCAATATATATATATGAAATAATATCTGCTATGAGGTTTGGTATCCCACTCTCCCTCAGACTCAAATAGTCTATGGATTCATATAAATATAATATCTGCGTCCAGGAGTGGGGTTGTACGAGAAAGCTTTCTTTTGATATGTCATATGTGAATTGAAACAATCTTCAACTTCCACCGTATTATTCAAAGCCTGTTCACCTCCAAGAGAAACCTGCAACATCTATTCTAAAATATTTAATGGTGCGGTTGAATTGATTTTTGTTTTAAAGACAATTTCTGGATAATCCTCTTAAAGTTTTTTGAATATTTGGAAGGTCTCTGATTTGGTTAGAAAACTGCTTTATATCCATTTTTTTACATATATTTGGTGTAATCATGACTTCTACTAGGAGAAAGTAGTAGTTCTTACCTCCAATAGATTTAGTGATTGTGGGTCCCTACAAGTCTCCATGAATTAACTGCAGAGGTGCTGATGATTTTCTTTCTGAGTGAGTAGGAAAAGGTAGATGTCTACAATGATCACCAAACACAGGCTTTTCCCTCATTGTGTGCACAGCTTGGACATAGCTTTATATCAAGTTTTGAAAAGATAATTGCTCCTCCATTAGGAAGAAAAATCCTGTTACAAGAAAAATTTGTTTCGAGTAGTTCCTTCATAAGATGGATAGCATCCCAATATACATGGCCCGATCGATGATGCCACAATTGGGGATCTGAGTTGCATCCCTGTTGACAAAAGAGCGCAGACTCTTGCTTGAAAACTGAAAGATCTAGTGAAAAAACCCTGTTTTTCGCATTTCAGCTGAGACTATAAGGGATCCTGTTGTTTGGTCAGTAATTTTACACAGATTTTGTGCAAATGAGACATTGTAGCCTCTTTGTAGTAGTTGACCTATACTTAGTAGGTTTTGTGCTAACTTGGGCGCAATTGAACATAATGAATCATTTTCATGTGTCCTGAGGGTGTGGTTATAGTGATGCTCCCTTTTCCTTCTATCTCGGGTGCTTTCCCGTCCCCAAGATTTTCTAAACTTCTGTTTATGGGTCTCATCTAAGGTTGTGAAAGCTTCCTTTTGGTATGTCATATGTGATGAACATCCACTGTCAACATACCACACATTTGACAATTTCACCTCTATTTTTTAAAACAAGAATAGAATAGGCTTTCTGCTTCAATATTTTTTTTTCCTTTTTCAGCAAATCGGGTTGTATCCTTGTGCCAGTAATCCCTCTCTGAGTGCTTAGTGATTTTGCACCTCTTGCACTTGGAATAACAATCACGGGAATTGTGTGGTCTTATTGTATATGATACAATAAGGTGTTGAGTTGTCAGTAGATCTAATTTGAGATAGTATTGGCCCTTTGCCTCTTCCTTTCATTACTAAACACAAGGACTGGTTGTCCTTGGGCTCTTTTTGTGGTAAGTTCTTTTGATAGTGATACCCTTTCTCCAAGAAACGAATCGCTGCCGCCGCCTCATTCTTTCCCGACCGGCTTACTAAATGTCATCTTTGTTTGTTAGGCTTTCTCCATATTTTGTGAGTTTCTTGCTAAACGATCTTTGTGAGATTTTAGTGATGTCATTAATTTAGTTAACGACAACTTGTAGATGTCTTTTGACTACTCAGTTGCAGTTAGTGTTGGATTGAAGGCACTAGGAAAAATTCTTAGCAATTTTAGAACTATGCATTTGTTCTCTACTGCATCACCATAATTTCGAATTTGATTTATTAAACTAACAACTCTTGCAAGAAAATCTTGTACAGACTCACCATCTTTCACGCTTACTAGGTCCAGCACTGCCCAAAGTATTTGTAACTGAAAGTATCTAGTTGCCTACCTAAATCACCTAGAGGGGGGTGAATAGGTGAGTTCTATGTCTTTTAGTGGGGATTTATAGTGGTTCCCCAAGATGGATACGTCCACTGTCCCGCCCCGCCTATCTAGTATTTCGGGCTAAACTCGGTTACCTCACTAAAACTCAGATTATAACAATCTTACACCTTGGAGCCTCAACTCCTACAAACTCGGAGACAACGCTTTTACAACTCAGAGAAAAACCTCTCCTACAACTCGATCCAATAAACAAGAATCTACATATTTGAAAGTGGAAACTTCCTACAGTAATAAAAATGGTTTCGTACAAGTTTATAGATTGAAAACAATCTTTGTCTTCAGATTTTAGAAGATTCAATCGTCTTCCTTCTTAGAGAGTAGATCTTGAAATAACGGTTGAAAGGAGAAGACTTAAAAGACTTGAAAGCTTTGATCTTAAAACTTAGGATCCGACTAGATCAAGAAGAACCTCTGTAGAATCTGAAAGCAGTGATCTTGTCGAATCTCTTCTTGTTAGGAATCGTCGATCATGAACTTTTAGGTCGTCGGGTTGATCGTTTCCGAGAACAGTAGATCAGGAAAGAAATTTTGGTCATTCACGATTTGAAATTAGGTTAAGAACGATTATTTGTGATTCTTAGTTCTGAAATGTAATCCTTGGCATATATATATAGGATTCTTCTACAACAGCTATTGCTATAGTGCAATCTTTTGTCTTCATTAGTCAAGTCTACCAGAGTGAATGTGTGAAGGATAATTCCTTTAGAGATTGGGCTTCATACTTCAACAAGTTCCCTATTTTGGTCAAACTTGTGAGCAGAGGGGTCTTCTCCATATCTTCTTCTCTTGTAAGCTAGTTGGGATGGTTCTTCAATAAACTTTATATCAGCGTCAGCAGCAGTTTCAGCAGCATCTGTTGCAGTCTTTATCGCATACTAAGAATATTCCTAAGTATTTGTCCAGTATTGAGAGTAGTCATGTACAGGTTGAATAAGATTATATGTTGATTCTGGTATTCTGGCTTCAGTACCTAGACCTACTCCACCTGGAGGTGTTCCACACAACTCTCCGTGCAACCACTTGAAATTCTCAAAACAATAAGTGTTGACACCACGAATCTCTTGATGCATAGCAGCTTCTAGTGCATTCACCTTGCTGTTAAGTTTAGCCTCCCCCTTTCTGACTTCTGTAGTGAGGGCATTAACAATTGTATTTCTGAAGTAGACCATTTGATCATCAAAATGATGCATTTTGCAGTTTTGTACATCAATTATAGTCTTTGTTGTGGCAAAGACATTCCTTGTCTCATCAAGGTTACGACTAACAGTAACATCCCTAGCCCATCTAGACCCCCTTGCTGGTGTTAGGGTTTGAGTGGCGAGTTAGGGCAAGGAGACGACCTTAAAACACCTTGAGCTAAGAAAAATTGTTGCGCACCCCTAATGTGCACAAGTCAACCTAGGTCGATTTACACCCAAACGAACTCACCACCTCAAAGTAAGCTCCTTAACACCTCCCTAACCCTAATGGGGAGCCAATTGACTAATGGACTCATGGCTAGGTCAACCAGGTTGGCCAAATTGATCAAAGTAAACCCTAGCTCAACATAGGTCAACTCAATTCGAATTAGCTTGATTAAACTTCTTGTGGTCAACTCAATTCGAATTAGCCTTATAATATCATTAGGGAACAATTGGACCCAAAAGACCCATCATGAGGTTGTTAATTTCTCCAATTTGACTAAAGTCAACTCGAGGCCAATTTTGGTCAAACCTACACTTTTTCGACAAATTGGCTCAATTGGGGTCTCACCTTGGCCCAACCAGTACCAAGAGGTGTCATAGGACTTAAGACTAACTCATGGGACCAGTTAACCCATTTGTTGACCAAGTCAACACCCCCAAATCAACCATGGTCAAAGTGGAGCCTAAATGAGAGGAATAAAGGCTGAACCCATTTCCTATGCGCTAAGGCTAGGACCAAAGCCAATCCTATAGCCCACTAAGCTTATTAATTTAATTATTATGATTAGGGAATTAATTGGATTAATTATTAAAGAAAAAAAAATTCTCATTTATTAATGGAGGAGGAAAAAATTAATGGAGCGAGGCCATGGGGCACACCCTTCCTCTTCCCTAAGCCCGCCATTCATCTCACCTGATACTTGGAAGGAGAATCTCATCAATTCCAGTTGGCCACCATTAAGGAGAGCTATTAACGGTCATGGCTAACCACCCCTTTCATGGCAACTCCATAAATACACTTCCCCAGCCCCATTCGACCCTTTCATCACCTTTAGAAGCTCTCAAGAAGTCAAAATAGTGTGCTAGATCAAAGCTTTTGGCGGAGGATTGAGGAATTGAGCAAGCTCACCGGAAACCGCCGCCACTATGGCCACCCGTCGAAGCAGCCGCCTCCAAGCCCGGAATCAAGCTCATTTCTCCTCCTCTCCCCTTTTGTTAGTATCTTAGATCAATATGAAACAAAATCGAGTCCAATTGGGCCGGTTTCCATTCTCAAAATCTCCCTAAATCTCCATATTTTATTCCCATCGGGTTTGTCGGAAACTGCCACTCGAGCGGCCGAGCCGCCTCCGGCCGATACCCACCACCTCAACAGAGGTGGTGGTGGAGGTGGCCAGCCGGGGAGGTGGCCAGATCGATGACAAATGGCCTTGAAAAACCTCGAGGTCGGGCCTAACATGGCCATTGGCTCAAAGAGGAAGATGAAATCAGGGCCCTTGATTTGAAAATATTAATATTATTTAATAGTACTTTTCATTAAATATGTGACACTTGGAGAGAATTTTCAAACATAAATTAATGCCTCTTTGAGGCAAATTCATGAAAAATGCATAACATGAAAATTGTAGTCATATGTATTAAATTTAATTACAGACTTAAATCAGACCATTTGGAGGAAAGTAGCTCCCTTTAGGGCAATTTTAGTGGGACTGGTCCTTAGGAGGGGACAACCCATTTTTTTTGAATAACTTTTAAATGATTAAATTTATGGTCCTTTTAAACATCCACTTATTTAAACATCCACTAAATTTAATACAACGTATCCCGCCGTACCCGTATCCTTGATTTTAAATTTTGTCGTACCGCCGTACCAGATACGTATCGTACCCGGTACCCGTACCGGTACCGGTGCTTCCTAGATATTTAACCATTCACATGATTGTTGGCCACGGTCCATACTTGCTTTGTTGTTTTTATTGCCAATAAGCTATTAATTTCAACTTGAATAATGCTTTCCCAAATAACTGTTTGGAACTAAGGAGACGGTATGCATTCGTATTCATGCTAGTGGCTATTTACTCACAGGTGTTTTTTTAATTGAATTCCATAAAGCAGAATTTTACCTGCTGCACTGTTGCTACATCCAAGCATTCTGAGTAGTATTCATACTTTAGCGTTGTTCTGCTTCAGTCAACAGCCTGCATTTGACAGCCACCTATCACCAATAAAATGGATCAGCAAAAAAACAGCATCATCAAAACCATAGAGTGAAGCATCATGGAGAATTAACCAACAATGTTGCAGTTTGCTTTGAAGTGGGAGCTCTAATACTCGGCATCCCCATTCTAAATACCAAATTGCAGCTATCTATCTCAGTTTGCCCCAAGAATCATACTACATTTCTACTGCAACATTGCGGCTTAAATGGAATAAAAATTCTCAATCATAAAGAGATAGTGGACAATACTCACAAGTTATAACAACAATTGAAACTTTGTAAGAAACCAAATTAAAAACAATTGGCATTCCTGAGCAAACACGTATATGACCAGGCAATTAGGAAACTAATGAACTACACCACATGGTACACATATCAAGTGAAATTGAAAAATAAAACATATCTTATGCAATCATGCAGTCCGGCTGATTACAGAGTGACGAGAAGCTTGGGAACAGTGGAATTGTGGGAGCCAGTAAATCTTGAATCAAAAGGAGGAAAGTACTAGAAAATTTTTTAGTGCAGATCGAAGGACAAGAAATGGCATACACTGATAGCTAAGAAGCACAGATACGCCAAATTGAGGCTCATACCTGTACCGGGTGCGTTTCCAATACGGGTGTGCGTATCGGACGGGCAGATACTTATTAACTCTTTTTCGTTGTGTGAGCTCTCATTTTGCTCCGCTATTCTGATCGTTCTTGTCGCTGTCCCAATCGTAAATCTGCTGCCCTCATCGATCGTTCACGCCGTTTGTTGCTTTTGTCGATCGTGCAACGTTCGTCGATCGATCGTTCTCGCTCATTTCTTGCAGTTGTTGCTTTCGTCAATCTCGTAATGCATTTGACAATCGATCGTTCTCGCCGTCTCCCAATTGTTCTTGACGTAAGTTGTTGCACTTCTTCTTCCTCTTCCCTCTTCTTCTTCTTCTTCTTCTTCCCCTTCTTCTTTTGCTAATTACAGAAACAGAAATATATTGTTGTTTGTTATTTGTTGCTTTACAAAATCATTATTTGTTGATTTCAGAAACATAAGGTTTCCTATTATTTATTGATTTGTAAATCCATTATTTGTTAATTTCAGAAAAATATAGTTTCTTGTTATATATTTGTCAATTTGCAAATTCATTATTTGTTGATTTGTTGTTTTCAGAAAAATAAATAAATTATTTCCTGTTATTTGTTGATTATACAAATTCATTATTTGTTGATTTCATAAACAAAAACGGTTATTTTCTATTAATTGCTTATTTGCTACATTCAGAAACAGAAACATACTGTTTTATGTTGCTTCATTGTTGATTTTAAAAACAGATATGAGATATACATATATATATATACAACAACACTCAAGCCATATATATATTAAATTTAATACAACATATCCCACCCTACTCGTATCCATAGTATTAAAATTTTGGCATACCACCATACCAGATACGTATTGTACCCGGTACTCATACTCATACCGATGCTTCCAATATTAATACACAATGCATAAAACTCCTGCCAAAGAAGGGTTTGTGAAGTTGTAAACAAAAAAGATAATGCTCTGAGATTCAAATATAAAATATAAAAAGGGCAGCCCGATGCACAAAGCATCCCCGCGCAGCGAGGGATCGGAAAGGGTCCCACCACAATGGTGAAATGTATGCAAACCTTACCCAGCATTTTTACAAGAGGCTGCCTTAGGGCTCAAACCCGTGACCTCAAGGTCACACTGAGACACCTTAACCGGTGCGCCAAGGCTGCAATTTGCTTGAAAGCCGGGGGCATGCAATCTGTTGTTTCTTCATTTCTTTTTCTTTTGACGAACTAACATCATTATAATGAACTTGTTTATCTGTAGGGGATTATGTTCATGAGCTTAAAGAGAATCAAGAAATTAACTAAGCGTATAAGTAGATAATGCTTTAGACATGAAGGTAGTTACTTCAGCATTCTAAGCCAGCTGACATAAATTTACAGCTAAATAATTTACGATGAGGATCATCATTTATGTAGACTTTTTATACTGAATTTAAACAGCTGACTTATAGTAAAGCCACAAAACATATAGGTTTATCAAATAATGAAGTTCTGGCAGTCGATTGGCCTTCAAATGTAAGAAAAGAAGGGTTAGCTGAAAAATCAACAGAGAGAATTTTAAGAAGATGAAGCCACATACCTAGATTGGTCGAAGAATCAGCAGAAGAGAAAGGCTGGACAATGAGGCTTTCCACCATCGACAAGGTCAGTTTGGAGAAGGCGTCGGCGGCAAGAGTAGGGCTTCGGTTGTTGTTTGGAAAATGCGTCGGCGGCAAGAGTGAGGGGCTCGGTGTTCTGGAGTCGGCGGCGTCGGTGGTGTGCGTCGGCGGCAGCCGGCGAGGGTGAGAGGGGTTCGATGGCAGGCGGCAGGGTTCCGATTAGAACTGGAATGGCGTCGTCAGCGAGGGCTTCGAGGAGGGCAGATTTTCGCGAGCGGGAAGTAGATTATAGGAGCGCGCTGCCTAAAATCAAGCCATCATTAACCTCACCTCTTATTTACCTTGTTAGACACTGGCTGTAAGCCAAGACCGACCGAATCACAAAATTGAATCAAATTTGAATCGAATCTGATTTGGTTTGGTTTCAGTAGACCGCGGTTCGGTTACGGTTTTGATTTTATAAAACCAAACGGTTCGGTTCGGTTCGATTTATGTTTTTATGTGACAAATCAAACCGTTCTATATAAAAACATTTAATTTATTAATTAAATTTTATTAAATCATACGTTTAATCATACAACAGGTATTTTTCTTATATTTTTTAAGTTTTTTGTTTTCTGTTTTGATTAATCATATAAGTTGTCGTTGATCTCTAGTCTACATATTTCTCTAGTCTAGATTTTTTTCAAACAAGCAATGTTAATGAATATTTCATTTTTCATTTATTTGATTTTGGAGTGCTGAAATGATTAGATGATAGGAATTTTGTTCGGACAGTACTTTCATGTTGGGCGGTTAAGCTTCATTCATTGCACTTTCATGATAAAAACTGTATTCAGACAGTACTTTGTTTTGACGTTTTGTTCTCCATTATTGTAGAGCATATTAATAAAGATGATTACATAACACTAAACATTTGCCTCTGCTCAATCTTAATATTGCTCACATTTCAATTTATTTTGAATACTACTTCTTGTGTTTTTGTGTAATCTGTTGTGTAGATGTTAATGAACAAAATAGCTATCTTTAAATTCTTTTGTTTCGAGAATTGATCTTCTGAGGAGGAAGTAGGAGTGGTCGGGTTGTGGTTAACCAAAAAAATAGATTTTTTTTAACTTCAGATTTGAAATCTTGTGGCCAAGAGCTAGACAGCAAAAACGTAAGGTCATGATAGACCTTAATTGTTTAGGTATATTGAATAGATGTGACAGTTGCTTAACGGGTTTGGTTTAGGATTCGGATGGCATCCAATAAACCGTCGTCGGGGATTTAGGGTTACGCCTATAAATACCCCTATTGGGGGCAAAGTGGAGGCTCGTTCCAAACTTGACGGTCACACTGAATGCTTCGAGCGCACTAACATTCTCGAAGTATTTTAGTTTTGGCGCTTGCCCCCTCTCCCGTAAACACATTTCGGCGATTCTTCCCAATTTCACAGGATCTAGGGTACGATCCCTGTGCTTTCGCCGCCCCTCTTCTCGAGAGAGTTTTCTGCCCTGGCAGATCGGGAAGAAGAGATCATTCTATCGCTGGTCGCCGCCCAGGATCGCGATTTCCGCCACTCAGGTTTCTATTTTCGTAATTTCTTCGCGTGATTTTGTCTCCTGCAAGGAAGATCCAGTTGTCATCTCTATGTGATTCCGCTGTTCGCGTATAGCCGAAGGAGAAGCCCGTCGAAATTTGTTTTTCGGTGTTCTTTCATCGTCGTCGATCGCGAAGGAGGCGCTCAGATCGTTCTCGTGCTTAGATCGGGAAAAGAATAGATCCTCTCTCTTTGTTTGATTTCTGGAATACTGGCAGTTTTTCGAGAGGAAGACGAATTCCTGTTTTTTGGTTAGATATTTGTGGATTAAGATCTTTCGTGTGGAGATTTGCTTTGCCATTTACACTCTCTGGCTCTGGCTTCTTGGAGGATCCTAATATTATTTTCTTCAAATCCAAGGAAGAACAATCTGAAGAAGGTTGTGGCCTTAGAGGATATATTGTCGCTGTGGTTTGGAGGAGCAAACATTTCTCTGCATTGGATCCGAAGACTCTGTTGACGTCTTCGCGGCTCAGGTGACCTCTTTCTAATTTTTCCTACGTGTGCTTTAGTTTCCAAGTGGAACTTAGAAATTTAAAAAGAGACACAGCTCTGATGTCGAAGGGTAGCAACCTCTCATCTCCCGTGTCGATGCTCAAGTTGGAAACTTGAGATAGGGAGATATGGAGATACTTTCTCAGGTTGCCGATTTTGAGACTCTCATGGACAAGCCGAATGATGAGAACATCCCTCTTACAGATGGGTTTGTTGCAGGAGTTATCATTTTCAAGCTGCCATCGGCATGATACTCTTTTAAGACTGAGATGTATCGAAAGAAAACGCAGGTCAGTCTGAAAGACCTCAAGCGTTTCATCTGCATTGAGGATGAGACCCGTATTATGCACGCTATGGAGACAGTTTGCAAGCAGAACTCTGCTGCTAACATGGTCACACATCCTAAGCGTAAGTCTAAGCCCAGAAAGACTAGACCACACTCCAGTGCACCCACAGTTACTGACACAAGTAGAAAGGCTAAGAAATTTAAAGGCAAGTGTTATAATTGCAATAAGTGAGGTCACTGTGCTTCCGAGTGCAAGCAACCAAAAAGGGGTGAATCCAACACACCAAAGACAGATAATAAAGCTAATATAGTTTATCAGACCGCGCTTGCTGACTTTGTTGTGAAGGTTGGCAATGGGAAGACCAGTACAGAGTAGTGGCTCGATTGAGGTGCTACCTGTTACGTCTGCAACAATTCAGCACTTCTGGAGGACGTCACTGCAGTAAAAGAGACAGTCACTATTGCAAATGGTGGAGTAGCTGACGTGTTGAATGTGGGAAATGCAACTCTGCTACTTTCTTCAGGTATGCATTTACCTTTGAAAAATGTTAAATTTATACATACATTAGCTACTAATTTAATTTCAATTAGTTTGTTATGCGATGATGGTATGTCATTTAACATTAATAGGGGTAGAGTAACTTTAATGGTTCACTCGCATTATTTTGGTTGTGCGTATGTAGTAAATGGAATGTATAGACTGAGTCTAGCAAATGAAGTAGTAAATCAGGTTAGCTCAAATTTGATAGATCCTATGACTTTACATGCAAAACTAGGACACTTGAACTATAGAAAACTACTACTGTTAGCTAAAACTCACAACATACCCTTAGACACAACAATCAAATTTTACAAATGTGAAATTTGTGCTCAAACAAAGATAACTAGAACACCTTTTAGTCAGGATTCTAGGAGCACACAATTACTAGAGTTAATACATTCCGACATATGTGAATACAAAAGTTTTATCACAAGAGGAGGTCGAAAGTATCTGATAACTTTTATCGACGATTACTGTAGATTTATCTACATTTATCTCCTTAAATCCAAAAATGAAGCTTTTCAAAAATTTTGTATATTCAAAAATAGGGTTGAAAATCAACTAGTCATGAAAATAAAAAGGCTAAGAGGTGATAGAGGATGTGAATATGTCTCAGGATAGTTCAGAGATTTTTTTTGTCAGCAATGGCATAATTCCTGAAACCACTGTTCCGTATTCACCACAATCTAACAGTATCGTCGAGAAGAAAAATAGGACTTTAACAGAAATGTTGAATTCCATATTATTAATTGTTGGCATGTCTACGGCCTATTGGGGTGAAGTCATCCTCACGTCAAACCATATTCTTAATAAAGTTCCTCATACTAAGTTGAAACAAACACCCTATGAGCTTTAGTTTAAGAGACCTCCTAAATTTGATAATCTTAAGATCTAGGGTTGTATCGCTTATGTTAGGATACCTGACTATAGAAGATCAAAGATTGGACCTAGGATAAACGCATGCGTCTATCTAAGATGTGTAGAGGATAGTGTTGGAGACAAGTTTCTAGATTTCTCAACTAATACTGTAATAGAATCTAGAGATGCAGTTTTTTTAGAATAAGTTCCTTAAAGATAAAAACCTGACGCTTCCAGATCTGCAGCGGCTGTACTTAGATTACTGTTGAGTCGGGACAAAAAATCTCTAGCACTGAGCTCACAGACACTAATGATTTAACATCTAGAAGGTTATCTAATAGAGAATGTGTGCATAAAAAATTCGGTACAGACTTTGTGACTTAACAAGTTGAAGTTGATCCATCTACCAATAAGGAAGCAATACGATCTAGGGATTCTCTATTATGTAAAGAAACCATAGATGTTGAGATTAACTCTCTCCTGCAAAACTACACTTGGACTTTGGTTGAATTGCTCAAAGGGGCTAGAACCATTGGAAGTAAGCGGGTTCTGAAAAAGAAGCTTAATCTTGATGTAAGTATCGTCAAACGCAAAACACATCTAGTTGCAAAAGGCTTCACTCAAGTGAGTGGTATAAACTACTTTGATATATGCTCACATGTTTGTCACATTGCAACAATCGGGATCCTTCTCGCTTTAGCATATATTGATCAGCTTGTCGTTCATCAGATGGATGTCAAGATAACATTTCTTAAGGAAGATCTGACTGAGGAGATTTATATGCACCAACCTGAAGGGTTTGTCATAGAAGGTCTAGAAAATAAAGTCTGTAAATTGATTAAGTCACTCTACGGATTGAATCAAACACCTAAATTATGGCACGAGAAATTCGACACTTGTGTTAAACACATGAGTTTTAAATCTAGCCTATCAAATAAATATCTGTACGTAAGAACACGTTCAGATAAAGTTGCAATTATATGTTTGTATGTTGATGGCATACTAATTCTATGCACTGATCAGTCTGAGATGGAAGACGTGAAAGTTGCCTTGACGGCACAATTTAGCATGACAGACCTAAGTGTGGTGAAAATCATTCTAGGAATGGAAGTGAACTTCACTGAAAATGGTATTACCCTAAGTCAGAGTCATTACGTTAGAAATCTACTTAAGAAGTGGGGTTACATTAATAACAAAAAGATTAAGACTCCATATGACTACAATAATAGACTGAAATTGAATGAAGGTTCACCTATTAGACAGTTGGATTACTCCAAATTCATAGGAAGTCTCATGTATGCTACAACCTACACTAGACCTGATATAACCTTTACGGTCGGCATGTTAAGTAGATTCACAATTAACCCTGTGAAGGACCACTGGGATGCCTTGGAAAGGCTAATGCGATACTTAAAGTATACTGAGAAGTATGCTTTATGTTATAGTGGACATCCTCATGTGCTTGAGGGGTATTCTGACGCGTCTTGGTGCTCAGAAATTGCTGATAGTAGATCCACTAGTGGTTTGTGTTTACATTAGGAGGAGCAGCAGTAGCTTGGAAGTTAAAGAAGTAGACGTGCATTGCACTATCCTCTATGAAATCAGAACTTTATGCTTTCGCTTTAGTTGGAGAAAAAGCAGAGTGGATAAGAGATTTAATAATGTACATTCCAATGACGAGTCTAAAAATACACTCTATTTCAATATATTGTAACAATCAAGCTACAAAGACCATTGCTACAAATACATTGTTCAATGGAAAGCAAAGGCAGCTTAGGTTGAAACATACCTAGTTGACCTATCTCACCAGTTAGGGAATGATGTCTCTTTTAGATATGAGATCAAAAGATAATATATCAGATTTCCTTACCTATAGCTTGTGTAAGGTTCTAACAAATAAAACATCGGGGGAGATGAGATTAAAATCCATTTAGTATGACTTAATATATTGCTTATGTTTTAAATTTTAGAACCGTAGTCTGCTTACATTCAAGCATCTAGAGTTGAGTACACGGAAATATTTCAGATGCTATCTGATAAAAATTAGAGATGAATAGTTGTCAGTCATTCCAAACTTGATGACTTATATAATTATTTTATTTAAACGCTGATTTGAGTATCATTCCAAAAAGGAATATTGAAGTTGTTGATATGTGTCATGATATTATTATAATTAGTTATATCATTCCTGTAACGCCCCAATTTTCGAAAGAGGGACGATCAGCGTTCTTAGCCAAGTTTGGGTCTTGGTAGGGGTCACACGGCCTAGGACACGGGCGTGTCCCAGGCCGTGTTATGCTCGGGTTCGACGAAGAACTCGGGTGGTCGACAAACTGAGCTCGACGAAGTGTTGAGACAGTAAACACGGCCTAGGACACGGGCGTGTCCTTGGTCGTGTCGTGCTTGGGTTCGTCAAGAGCCCAGGAGGTCGATGAACTATGCTCGACGAAGTGTCGAGATAGTGAACACGGCCTGGGACATGGGCGTGTCCAAAGCCATGTCGTGCGTGTTTGACGAATTTTCCGCAGAGTCGACAGAAGGCAGTCGACGATCGTCGAGACTTCGAACACGGCCTGAGACACGGGCGTGTCCCAGGCCGTGTCCTGCTCGGGTTGTGAGCTATGTTGTGTGAGGGGATAAACATGGCCTGGAGTCCAGGCGTGTTCGTCTGTGACACGGGTGTATCAAATGTGATACGGGTGTGTCCCCTACCCATGTCCTCCTCGGGTGGTTTTTGGTCCTGTGTCGATGGAGGAACATGCCCAGGCGCACGGGCGTGTACTGCGCGACACGGGCGTGTCAGCTTTGATACGGGTGTGTTCAGAGCCCGTGTCCTTTTCTGGGTGCGACGGTTTCGGCGTCGATTGGGGCACATGGCCTTGGACACGGGCGTGTCACAAGCTGTGTTCGGCCCAGGCATTTTGATTTTCAGTTCGGATCGGGGCCATTCATTTCCTCCTTTTGGGATCTGATGATCCAGGGTTATCCCTGCTAAGTTAAGCCCGATAATAGGGTTTAGAAACCCTCATTCTTCTTCAACCACTCTCTTTCTAAGTTCTAGAGAGAAGGGAGAGCAAGGAAGAAGGTGAAGGAGAGATCCAGCTGCTGGAGAAGCTTCGGTGCTCCAAATCGCGAGCTGAGTCTGGATCCGTGGAGGCAAGACCGTTGCGAAGGTTTTCATCTGGATAAGTTTCCATGGCTTGGAAGAGGGGTCGGAAGGTAATGACACTTCTCCTCTTGGTTTTAGGATGTGTGCTTAACATCTTCTTCTTTCTAGTTTTTGGGCACCAAACCCTCAAATGAGAGGGGTTTGGGTCACCATGGTTCAAGAGGAACCTCCGGGTCGATTGAGTCCATCCCCGGCATGATATTGCATTAGAGATCCGCTCCGTTAGTGGATTAGGCATGGTGGGTGAAGCCGTGGTCGCGACCGTTAGTCCGACTCGGTGATGTTGCATACGAGCTTTGAGGATTTTGTAGAAATCTGTTACGGCAAGAGGCCGTTTGTGATGTTTGTGCTTTCCCTGTTTCTCGAGTGAGTACATGCAGTTAAAATCAGACAAGGTTAGCTCCTCAATGGCGGTAGATGTTTTCCTTGGTGGACAAGGTTAGCTCCGCATTGGCGGTAGATGTTTTCCTTGGTGGACAAGGTTAGCTCCGCATTGGCGGTAGATGGTTTCCTTGGGGCGCAGGGACGTTGCAGTATGAATGAGAGATTAGTGTGGAAATGGTATTGATTGTGATGTGCTAAGGCGTGGCTTTGTCTCCGTGGTCGACTGGCTATCCCGTGACGTGCAAGTCATGTGTGGAGAGTGTCCCGACGAGACTAGTCCCCTTCTGTGAGACTGTCGAAACACCGAGCATGGGGCAAGCCCGGGGCAATGAGGCCATGAGCGTGTGGGGTCCAGCAAGGGTTCTTAGAATCGGTCAGTTGTGTTAGACAAAATTCTAACATGAGAAGTCAGAGCTTGCAGGCAAGCCCGGGTCTAAGACCTTGAGCGGGTGGGGCCTTAGCAAGAGTTCCGTGAGGCGGTTGGATGTCGTTGGGGGAATTGCAGTACCCCTTTGTTTACAACTTAATGTCAATTGGGAAATGGTGAGTACCCAGATGTTTGATGATGTGCTAGATACATACGCGATAGGGTGTCTTGGATGAAGCCCGGGTTTTGCATACATGTTGCATAATAGGCCATTTTCATTATATGCTCAACAATAGAGAACGAGTATGTTGGTTGAGACATCCAAGCCTGTTCTTTAGTGCTTTACTTGTTTATGTATATTGTATGCGAAGTACTAACTTGCAGATTGGAGGGGTACCCTGGGGTCCGTTAGGGGCGGTCGTGAGAAGATGTGTTTGTTATACAGTTTGAGGTCAGCCTTTGCTGACCCACGTTACAACCAAATTTTTACAGGGCAAGGATCGCGAGCAGGAGCTAGCTCACCAGCCAAAAGGGCCTAAGCCTCATGAAGTGTTACTATCTTTGCATTGGCTCTACTTTTGTGATAGTGTATGTTGATGCTTTTGTCTTTCGGCTTGCATGCCGAGGTAGCTTAGGAGTGTCTTTGCACATTGTCATTGTTATAAACTTTGGAGTTTGGACTCTCTTTTGTTGTAAGACCATAAGGTCGTTTTGATACTCTTGTATGTGTGGATAACTTCTAGTCTGTTTTATTGTTTTCGTTGTGTTTGAGTTTGAGTTTTGAGATTGGGTAGTTATATTATCCTATAATACTAAAGGTGTGGCGTCTGTATGTTGTGGGGCCCCGGCCGGACCCATATTATACGACCATTACAGGGGAGGTGTTACAATTTGGTATCAGAGGGAGGTTTGATTCATGGTCAGTGCGTATAGAAGTTATCCACATAAGAGTAATGTGGGATCATGAGTGTCCTTATGTTTGAGTCTTGCGATTAGAGACTGATTCCTTGTTTTCTTGCTTTTCTTAAGAGTGCGAGCAACGAGTCAGGTACGTCGAGACCAAGAGAATATCTTTCGGCGAGCAGCGCCACTTCTCAGGGTCCGTTGGGCATGGGTGTAAACCCGGCTGACTTCTGGCGCATGCTTGCAGAAGCAATGGTGGCAGCCCAAGCTGCAGCGATAGCTCAGGTAGTAACCCCTATTGCTCAGGTAGCAACCCCTGCTACACCAGACACGACGACGGTCGTGCCGGGCAGAGAAGCCAAGCGAGCAGTGCCTTTGGCATAAAGAGTGGTGGTCGGGCATGGAGACCGGCAGATGAAGTATTTTCTGAGCATCCATCCCCCGACGTTCAAGGGAGTCGGTACTCCGACTGATGCGGAGGATTGGTGGGCATGGATTCAAGAGCTTTTGAGGGCGGCAGAGACGCTAAAAGAGAATAAATCTGAGTTTGCGGCCTTCATGTTAGAGGGAGACGCAAAGTTGTGGTGGGCGAGCCATAACGGCCGCTAGTTTCCGGGATGCACCCCGTCCATGGAAGAATTTGGGGATGCTTTCCTAAAGAAGTACATTCCCTTTTCGACAAGGTTGGCCCTCCAAAGGCAGTTTCTGCACTTGGTGCAACGAGATAAGACGGTGGACGAGTATGTTCAGTAGTTCACTCGGTTGGGTCGCTATGCAGGAACGACAATGGCGGATGATGAAGAGAGGGATAACCTCTTCTATCCGGGGAAAAGGGAGAATCTAAGACAACCCCTCATTGTCATGAAGAGAGTTGGTTTCAATGAGCTAGTTGAGGCTGCCAGGACTTTGGAGAGTGACCTAGAGCAAAGCCAACATCGTAAGGGTTTTGCGCCCAAGCAAGGAGAAGGGAAGCCTTCTCAATCCCAAGGAAAGTCTGAAGGGAATAGATGGAGGAAGAAGCCTCACCTATATAAGTCCGGTGAGAAAAGCAAGTGGACATCTGGAGGGTCTCACTCTAAGGGGCCACCGACATGCTTCAACTGTGGTAAAGTCGGGCACATTGCTCGTTTTTGTAACCAAGGAGGGGCAGAGCAGGAGGCAAGGCAGGAGCAGACTGTGCGCTCCGGCCCCAGTGACGCAGAGAAAGGGAAGATGGCAGAGTCTAGCGCTTCTCGGTTCCAACCGGTGCAACCAAGGGCTTACAACCTTGGACAGCAGGAAGCGATCTGCCAACCTGATGTGGTGACATGTATGAGGAAGTTTAAGTTTAACCTTATGCTTCATACTTTTGGACTGTTATATTTGATGTCTGTGTTTTAGGATTTGTGTTAGTTTCTGGATACCCCGCTAGGGTATTGTTTGATACGGGAGCATCACACACCTTTCTTGCAGAAAGCTTCATCCGGAGGATTGGAGTTGAGTCATTTTCGGCGGACGCGGAGCTGAAGGTGCACATGCCCAATGGGTCATCCATGACCACCGGGAAGAAGGGGCGCATTTGTTGGGAGCTAAGCGGAGTTGACTTCGTGTTAATAGTAGCGGTCCTACCATTGGTCGAGTTTGATGTGATTTTTGGAATGAGCAGAGCAGCATGCTAGTATTGATTGCCTGTCCAAGGTGGTGGTCCTAAGAATAAAAGGGCAGACGGAAGTCAAGTTTGAGGGCCTTTATGGAGCAGCATGTTCTCTGATTTCGGCCATGCAGTTGATGCGGGCAGTTAACCAGGGTAGAGTAGCACTTGTAGCATTATTGGAGGTTCGCCTCTCCAAGTTATCACTTGGGGAAGTGCCAGTGATGGCAGAGTTCGAGGATGTGTTTCTGGATGAACTTCCTGGAGCGCCTCCTCGATGGGAGATCGATTTCTCGATTGATTTAGTGTCGGAGGCTAGGCCGATATCACATCCTCCGTTTATGATGACACCAAAGGAGTTGGCTGAACTCAAGGTACAGTTGCAGGAACTGTTGGATCATGGGTATATCAGACCTAGTTCTTCATCGTGGAGCGCGCCGGTGTTGTTCGTGAAAAAGAATGACGGTAGTATGTGGCTGTGCATAGACTACCGAGAGCTGAATAAATTGACTGTCAAGAATAAGTATCTGATTCCTCGGATAGACGACCTGTTCGACTAGTTGGTGGGGTTGGTAGTGTATTCAAAGTTGGACTTGAAGTCAGGATACTATCAGTTACGAATTCGAGACGAGGACATACCCAAGACAATGTTAGGTACGAGGTATGGTCATTTTGAGTTCTCGGTGAAGCCGTGGTCGCGACCGTTAGTCCGACTCGGTGATGTTGCATACGAGCTTTAAGGATTTTGTAGAAATCCATTGCGGCAAGAGGCCGTTTGTGATGTTTGTGCTTTCCCCTTTTCTCGAGTGAGTACGTGCAGTCGGAACCTGACAAGGTTAGCTCCTCAATGGCGGTAGATGTTTTCCTTGGTGGACAAGGTTAGCTCCGCATTGGCGGTAGATGGTTTCCTTGGGGAGCGGGGATGTTGCAGTACGAATGAGGGATTAGTGTGGGAATGATATTGATTGTGATGTGCTAAGGCGTGGCTTTGTCTCCGTGGTCGGCTGGCTATCCCTTGACGTGCAAGTCATGTGTGGAGAGTGCCCCGACGAGACTAGTCCCCTTCTGTGAGACTGACGAGAACACCGGGCATGGGGCAAGCCCGGGGCAATAAGGCAATGAGCGGGTGAGGTCCAGCAAGGGTTCTTAGAATCGGTCAGTTGTGTTAGACGAAATCCTGACATGAGAAGTCAGAGCTTGCAGGCAAGCCCGTGTCTAAGACCTTGAGCGGGTGGGGCCTTGGCAAGAGTTTCGTGATGCGGCTGGATGTCGTTGGGGGAATTGCAGTACCCCTTTGTTTGTGGCTTAATGTCAATGGGGAAATGGTGAGTACCCAGATGTTTGATGATGTGTTAGATACATACGCGATAGGGTGCCTTGGGTGAAGCCCTGGTTTTGCATACATGTTGCATAGTAGGCCTTTTTCATTATATGGTCAACAATAGAGAACATGTATGTTGGTTGAGACATCCAAGCATGTTCTTTAGTGCTTTACTTGTTTATGTATATTGTATACAAATTGCAGACTTGCAGGTTGGAGGGGTACCCCGGGGTCCGTTAGGGGCTGCCGGGAGGAGATGTGTTTGTTACACAATTTGAGGTCAGCCTTTGCTGACCCACGTTACAACCAAATTTTTACAGGCAAGGATCGCAAACAGGAGCTAGCTCGCCGGCCAAAAGGGCTTAAGCCTCATGAAGTGTTACTATATTTGCATTGGCTCGACTTTTGTGATAGTGTATGTTGATGTTTTTGACTTCCGGCTTGCATGTCGAGGTAGATTAGGAGTGCCTTTGCACATTGTCATTGTTATGAACTTTGGAGTTTGGACTCTCTTTTGTTGTAAGGTCATAAGGCCGTTTCGATACTCCTGTATGTGTGGATAACTTCTAGTCTGTTTTGTTATTTCTGGTGTGTTTGAGTTTGAGTTTTGAGATTTGGTAGTTATATCATCTTATAATACTAAAGCTGTGGCGTCTGTATGTTGTGGGGCCCCGGCCGGACCCATATTATACGGTTATTACAGGGGAGGTGTTACAATTCCAAACTTGATGATATAATAATCATAGTTTGTTGTATCATTTCAAACTTGATGATATATCATAATTGTGAAACAGTTAATAATAATCTTAATAATCGAAGAAACATGGTTTGATTTTTTGAAATTAATTTTCTATTTTTTTTTATAAGTTAAATAAAGATGCTGACTTATGATTCTTTCTTCATATTTATAGTATTACATTTTTTACTACTAGAACTAATCACTTTACTTTTGATAGCAAATGTTTGAATTCATAGAGATTTGTCTCATGGCATTCTTGTTGTAACTGTTTGCAAATCAAATGGAGATTGGAGGAGAGAGTTGATTTCGATCGAGATGAAGATGATCTATTGTTTGCATAGATTAATTATTAGTTTAGGTTTTCCAGTTCTGCTTTCTTTTTCATGTTTAGAACCCGTGGTTGAGTTTAGTTTATCAGTTATCTAAAATTCATGTTTACGTTTCTGAAAAAACATTTTTTTTGTTGTTATTAACTTTTGCTTTAAGTAACCTGTTTTGTGTTAACATCTATATACAATATAGGAGGAGATTGTTGAGGCATATTGAATAGATGTGACAAGTGCTTAACCGGTTTGGTTTAGGATCTGGATGGCATTCAATAACCCATCGTCGGGGATTTAGGGTTACGTCTATAAATACCCCTGTTGGGGGCAACATGGAGGCTCGTTCTAAACTTGACGGCTACACGGGTTGCTTCGAGCGCAATAACATTAATTTCTAAAAAGGAAGAACCATACACAGAAGAACTAAGAGGTAAAGAGTAGTAAGAAAAATACATATGAAGGGATAATCTATGCCTTTAGGGGAAAAGATAAGATAAAAAGAGAAAAGATCGCTTCCCTAAAAATGGAGACAGGGGAGAAAGGATGTCAAAAGAGGTCACATCTTTATTTCATCAACCATTTAACTTACAAAACATAGCCCACTCTATAGCAGTATCCATGATCTCATGAGCAATTAATCTAATAAGCAATACAAAATAAAATAATGATGAAGATCATAATAAACATAATGCAATTGTAACAACCCAGGTCTGGCTCCACACAAGGGAGACCCAACAAGACCCAGCTAGCATCGTCGGGCTACGGCCCCATGCACCCCCAACCCCTCTCCACGCCTGTTTTTTAGCAGCGGCGGGTTGTTGAGGCTGGGGATCGAACCTGAGACCTCATTGATAAGGAGCATTCAAACCACTCATTTGTTGGATCTCGTGGCCAAACTTAGAGGGGGGTGAATAAGGTTTTATGCGTTAATTGAAATTTAAAATATTTCGACCTAGGAAATCGAGTTATGGTAGCTCCCGCGGGGCGTTGGGTAGCTAGTGCGCGACGGTAAGTCTCTGAACTCATTTTTGTGCGAATTTATCTTGTATAGAACACACAAGAAATTAAACTAACATTCACAACAGAATCGCAGAAGCAGTAATACAGAAATTATATTTCATTTCAAGAATTAACAGGAAATGGTTATACAATAACAAAGTGTGATCTCCGTGGTGCTGGAGATCGATGGCGATGAGAATCAAAAGCTCTTTTGGTTTCTATACCGATCCGCTCCACAGGCTGGTCGGCTCTCTCCTTTTCCCTCCGAGAAAGGTCTTCGAGCCGACTCTTCACCTCCTCACAAGGAAGAGTCTTAGAGCCCCGCTAGATCCACCGGATCTAAATTTCCCTTCCCCGAAACGATTTCTCATGGAATCCTCCTCGGAATCCGACGACCCTCCAAGTCGATTTCTTACAAAACCCTTCCAGGATTTTGACGACCTTCCGGTCGATTTCCCTCACCACAAAGTTTAGAAAAGAAAATGATTACAGAGATAAGATTGTAGAGAATATAAAATGATGAAGTTCTCCCTCTTGACGACGTAGATCTAAGATCGTCGGAGTCCTTCGTTCCCAAACGGGAGGGAGACAACTTTCTTCTTCTTCGATGGAGACTTTTGGAATGGAGCGCAAAGAAGAGCGGCCGAACCCTAGAATGCAAGAACTCTCGTCACTTTTCATTCTTCGGTAATAAGGCACAGAAACCAAGGCAGTCTTTTATACGTCTTCATGAAATAAGATCTCTCCTCTTATTTTCCATTCCTATATATTTGTATTCTCTCTTTGTATTTATATACACAAGCAATACATACAAATTTTGTGCTCTCACAACAGTTTCGTTAAAGAATTTTTGCTAAAACCTTGGATGATCAATTTTTGTTAGTAAAATTTATAAAGTTTTAGATCATGATAATAAAAAATTTCATTCTACTTTTCATAGTTTTCCTTACTTTGAATTTCACATCATACTTGTTGATTTTTGTGAAGTGGAAGTGGTTGACGGGACAGGCCGGGCGGCCTGGGCGGACAGCTTTGGCGGACTAGGCGGACTAGGCGGACTAGGCAGACTGAGATGTGCGGCCTGGTGGTAAGTCTAGTGGAAAGCCAGCTGTCTTCTGAGCGGGTTGTTTGCATGGAGTCCGCAGACTGTGCGGCCTGGTATCTGCGGATAAAGAGGCTTGCGGACTGATGCATTGCTCAGTGGCCGTGGTGCAGGCTTGTGATGTTAGGCGGTTTGGCTCGTGTTCGCGGGTTGCTTGCGGACTGATGTGTCCGCGGTACTGGCAGTTGCGGACTGGGCTTAGAGCTTGGCTGAGGCCTTGTCGAGCTCTGGTGTTACAGCAGGTGCTTTGCTGTGGAGGTCTTTGGCGGCCTGGTTTTGGAGTCCGGGGATGGTTGCTGCGTTGGACAGGAGTGCGAGGAACTCGCAGACTGTTGGCGGTCTGTGCTAGGGTATTTGGCGGACGGGAGTTTGAGTCCGCCATGCTCGCATTGGTCTTTGATGGCTTTTGGACTTGGTCACACTCTGTGCCAAGGCCATGGTGTCCGTGGTATCCGCCAAGTCCGCTGTGACCGGGCGGACTGGTGCTGTCTGCCTTTGGTCGTGGACTTGCGGCGGATTGAGGTGTGAGTCTTGCGGACTGCCTCGGGTTGGTGCGGACAGCCATTGAAGGGGTTTGTTGTCCTGCAGTAGTAGGAGCTTTGCGGGCTGATGCCTTGTCCGCATTGCTTAGGCGGACTGGAGAGGGTTTGCCAAAGGTGCCTTGCTCCTGGCGGTTTTCCTTGGTATCCGGCTAAGTCCATGCGGACTCGGCGGACGGTGTTTTGCTAACACGCGGGCTAGGGCGGCGTCGCTATCTCTTGGGCGGTGACCACACTCCTCACCCCGCCTATAAATAGGACCCCCCTAGCAGGTCTACAGTAACTTGAGTGAACAATAAGTTGGGTTGAGCGAGTGCTGCGGTCTCTGTTTGTCAGTCCGCGCGGATTGTTTCAGTGCTGACGTTTGTTGTATGCAGGTCACGCGGGTAGCTTCGAGGAGCCAGGAGTTTGGCTGTGACTTCGGTCAAGTACTTGGAAGTGCGCGGTCTCTGCGGACTCAGCAGGAGGTCGCTCTGCGGCTTGTCAGTTCTGTTTCCTCTTTGCCAGCTTCAATAACCTGTCCGCCGGTTTCAGGCGGGTAGGGGTGTTCCTCAGTTCAGCTTCAGCAGGAGACGAATAACGGTGTGTCCGCGCGGCCTCGCGGCTTCGGCGGACTCCATGGCTATTCAGCGGATTGCAGCTAATTCGAGTGATCTCAGCGGACTCGGCGACCTCGGCGACCACGCGGTCTCGGCGGACTCCGGTGCCGTCCGCCCGGCTTGTTTTTGGTGCTTTCTGTTTACAGCTGTTATACTAGCGAAATCTTGTCTCGCTATGTATGCCTCGTGTTGTAAAGAAGTGAATGTATAAAATACATGCTTGTGCTTCCATTGTTTGTTGGGATTAACCTTTGTTCCTCGGTTTTCCGCTGGTTCAACGTGCAAACTGGGTAGTTCCGAAGATATTAATTTGGTGTTTGGGCTATCTTGCTGACCACGTTGAGAAAATTTTAACAATACTCATGATCGGCATAGTCAATTTGTTTGATTAGTTGATTTTATTTTTAGCTTGCATGTGTTTGCTTGGAGACAAGTAAAGTATTTTGTCTGGTGGGAATTTGATGAAGCATATTTTGAGTTAAATATGTTAATCATAATTATTATATTATATATACAAATATTATTTATATTTTCTCTAAATTATTAGATATTAATTAGCTTATTATTTTTATTTTTATATAATTCACGCTAATGTTATTTTATTTTTATTTTATTACTTGGGGAGAATTTCGGCACGTCTTGATGCAAAAGCCCGCTGTCAACTTTCGTATGTGAAAATATTATGCATGTATGATCATTCCACCACCTTTTCCGTGTCCTCCACTTGCATGAAATTATCCCATTTATTATCAAATATTCTATTTCATGTAGCCACCTCATCATGTGTCCGTCCCCGGCCACCATTTTTTATTTTAAATATTTCATTTCATGTAGACACTTCACTTACATGATCGGCCACCCTTCAACTTCCTCTTTTTATTTTCATTTTGAAGGTATGGCCGGCCCACCCCTATTTACCTCATCATGTGGCTGGCCACCCCCCTCTTCTTCCTCTCTTTCTTTCTCCTCATTCATTTCATGTGGTCGACCACCCTTCATCTCCCCCTCCATTTGTTTTAATTTCATTTCATGTGGTCGGCCTCTCTCCTCTTCCATCTCCTCCACTTCCACACCATTAATTTCTCCAATTAAAGCATGTGATCTGCCCCCCTTATGGCTCTTAATTTTCTATTTTTCTAGAATCTTCTCTTATGACTATAAAAAGGGCACGGGTCCAAGCCTCCAAGGCTTTTAAAGAGCGTTGAAGACATCAAGTTCAAATTTTTACAAGAGTTGGAGAAAATTTTCATTGTACGAGTGCTGCATGTTGAAAGTTTATTTTAGAAGTTTCTTTATTTTAGATGATTGCAAAAATATGATAATTTCAAATATGTTATTTTTTCCAATATTATATCATCCACTTTCCACCTCTAAAAATCTCTTTGGAACCTTAAAACAAATCATTTATTCATTTATTAAAAAAATAATAAAAAAATTCGATCGGAGCTTATTTTTTAAAGCACAAATAGAATCTTAAAATATTTGTAAAAAAAATCCAATTACTATTTTATAATTATTTTTTGAAAAAATAATTAACTTCTTCTAAAAATATATATTTTTTATAATTTTCGAACGCACCAAGTTGTTATGCGTTTGGCCAATACCATATGAAATATATTGGGAATGACACTTTATAAAGTTAAGTTATGCCTCTAAAAACAAAAAAAATTTGGGGAGCGCTTAGCATATATGTGCGGGAAAAAGGACGACCGTCCGATTTTGCTTGATGCAAAGTGCATTGCTTCTGTTTTTATTTACGTTTTACTTTGTTTTTCCGCAGCTATTGGATTAAAAGATAAACACCTCAGATTTTACCCGCTCTCACATCACAAAATGCTATAAGTACATAATTATTTTTCCTAAAAAACACTCTACAAGTGTCATAATTATCATCTCAAATTTTCTCTCTCCTTCCGAGTGAATAATCTTGGTTCATGGCAGAAAGATTGCTTTCAGTGTGACGTCTTTATTTTATCATACTTTCGATCTATTTGGGAGGTTGATTGCAGTTAGAGATGGAGGGTTGGTGATAAAAATTAAAACATTGTCCGTGAAAAGATCGTCAGCCATGAGGTTGGAAGAAGACAAAGATAGCATTGTTACCATCCGAAGCTAATTACAACTTGGGGACAGTTTGGCCGAGCGTAAATGTTATGAAATCGGATCGAGTTCGCGGTAGCGAAATAGAATTTAATCGAGCACATGCAGTAGCGAAAAATAAAATACGGAACGAGCTTTTCAGCACACACACAGACGAAACAATCAATTTATGTGGTTCAGAGAGAAGCTCCTACAACCACGGGGAGAGCACCAGAGAAGATCCACTATAATCAGAGGATTTAGTATAGAGTTTACGCTGAAATCACAAAGATCTGAGACGCGCCATGTGAAATCGTCCGATTTGAAACTGAAAGATATTGTCGGGCGATAGCGATATCGTCGGGCGGTATCGCACGAACAGCGTTCGTCTTCTTCAGTGGAACCGCCTGCATCGCCGGCCTCCAGAGATTCTCCGCCTAAGAACTCACCGTCGAACTGATGATCCTCCTGGACAGATCACCAGAATTGTCGAAGGGTCTTCGATTTGCTTGCGGTCGAACCGCCCGATCGAGAGGAAGAACCTTCGTACGTCGCCGCTACACCTTTGGCCGGCCTCCAGAGATTCTCCGCCTAAGAACTCGTCGTCGAACTGATGATCCTCCTGGACCGATCACCGGAATTGCCGAACGGTCTCCGATTTGCTTGCGGTCGAACCGCACGGGAGGAAGAACCTTCGTACGCTGCCGCTACACCTTCATACTTGTTGAAACCACCCGTCACCACACATATTCCCAAAACCCCGAGGTGGTAGGAAGGGAGGACGGGGTACATAAACACCAAGGACCACCCGCTGCAGGCGATGTGGCGGGACTAATCCAACCACAGGATGGCGGGAATATTCCGCCACACGGGGGGCCCACCGGGGTCAACACCCAAACCTGGAACGGGACGGGGAGGCCCAAATATGCGGTCTCACACACACCCAATCTCGTTGGACCTTGGTTCTCAACAATACTTATTCTCTCTTGATCTCCAGTTTCTCTCTTGTATATAGCCCTAGAGATATCCCCTCTATATATAGTCTTGAGGATGGAGGAGGTTGCCAAAACGATGCTCAGCCGAAATAGGAAGAGTATCTCAGGAAGAATATTTTCCTCATAATGATATTCTAAATATAAGACTCTTTCAAAATCAGAAATTACTGAGGCACACGGATTGATGGTTGTCA